>CATIWM010322447.1:0-11472 GCA_949671775.1 Mallotus repandus | reverse complement strand
GATAAAAAAATAGAAAAATAAAAACAAAATAAAGTAAAATTAACAAAATAGTAAATAAATGAATAAAAATTAAAACACATGCCAAGGATGATTAAATAACTAGTCATGCAACACAAATCTAAATAACAAGCACAAAAATCTCGAGAATAAATCCTAATGAAAAAATAGCTTTACTCATGATATGCTAATATTGATATGAATACATTACTTATGCATGTAATTTAAAATGCATGTATGACTTAAATTGTGCATTTGAAAGAAAAATGAATTTTACTATAATGCTTTGAAACAGAAATGCATATGCCTTATATATATATATATATATATATATATTTATTTATTTATTTAAAAGAACTTATGGCAAACTATGTAAATAAAAGAAACAAGAAACCATGAAAAATCATGTATCTCTATGAATGCTGCTGTGATTATCTATTCTGGCATGGATTTATCTAAAATGTGAGCATTTTGTCTGAGAATGAAAAAGATTTTTAAAAGGAACATGTGCACCTAATTTTTGCAAGAATAAGAGACAGTCTTGATATTCCTTTGAGTGCCTTCTCTACTGAAAAGTTAAATCCAATGTTATCTTAAGTAAGTTCTTTGACACCTTCTGTTGGTTCTCTTTCGTGTCTCTATTTCAATGTAACCCATTCAACTCTTTATGTAGGGAAACTCAAGGGCAATAACTCCAATGGAATAGACTGAAATGATTACTGTTGTGGGGCCTATTTTTCCATAAAGAT
Source organism: Mallotus repandus (assembly GCA_949671775.1). Lineage (NCBI taxonomy): Eukaryota > Viridiplantae > Streptophyta > Magnoliopsida > Malpighiales > Euphorbiaceae > Mallotus > Mallotus repandus. The sequence continues at coordinate 10,726 of CATIWM010322447.1, read as the reverse complement.
CACCAGCTCCAGTCTTTCAATCTCCATCAACGAGAAACTAGTACTTAACTCTTCCATTAAACCTCATATAACATTAGGAAAAATGAAAACCTGGACTAAATATTATAAGGAATGAAAAAAATGGGATGATAGGCTTACTCTCCTTTATGAGTCCCACTGGAAAAAGTTGGGGATTTATCAACTAATACAGATGAGTAAAGAAATCATTACCTTACAAACAAGCCCGATACAAGGAGCTTTGAGATTTTGGTCCCTAACCTGTGACTCCTTCATATTTCCTAAAGGTCCCATGTTTGTCACCTTTCATAATATGTACTACCTTACAGGCTTACCCATTCTAGGTTATATTCCTTGTTTGATTGATCCATATGCTTTTCCTTCCTCAGCGATAAAAACCAAAGGGATCTCCTCTTTTTATCAGGTCATCATCACTTGGTATTATCACACTGCTGACCCTACGCCTTAGGAACATGTCTATTTTCTTTGGCTTCTGATTTGTAGGTTTATCTTTTGTCCTACTAGTGGTAAGCCTTATTTGGAACATCTCACCTTAGCTCAGGCATTAGCAGCCGGAATCTCTTATGCTCTTGGAGCGATATTCCTGGGTTCTCTTTATCATAATTTGGAAAAATATGTATCTGATGAACCTTTTGCTAAACTTGGTGGAGGGGTATGGTTCCTCCAAATATGGCTTTTTTATTACTTTCCGAAGTTGAGGAGCCATGATTTTGCATTATCCCTTGGTGTTGCTATTGGTGTTGGCTTAATGTCTTGTTCCACCAAACTTAGTAATGAGGAACTTCTTTCCTTTTTTTTGTTTCCCTAACCTTTCTGCTGCTGACATGTTCATTCCTTGTGATGGTGTACCTAGCATTGAATGGCTAGTAGAGTATGCCAAACTCGAAAAGCTATCTCTATCAGAGGCTAGAACAAAATTAAACGTTGCTTTCATTGCTTCATATTCTTTCATTATTGGTGGTTGTTCATCTTATTTGAATGCCACAATTTCATATAAGCCATACTGGCCTTGCCTTTGGGGGCACCAATTCGGTTATAAGTAATGCATTCCAGATGCTCTTCCTAAACCTCCAACAATGATCTCTAAGAACTTCCTTGACACCATGAAGCAGCAAAACTCTAGCTTGCTTAATCCTCTTATCAATGTCCCATCTGCTTCTCCTAAGGCTTTTCTTTCTTAGTGGGCTTCTCAATACAAGAAGATGGTTCCTTTGAGCCTTGATGCATTTCTATCAGGTAACTCTTCTCTTCTAGTAATAATTTTCATGTCTGTTATTTCAAGCTAAGTATCTATCGAATTTAATAGGAAAAGAACAGGACAAATCAAAAGTTCTAAAAAGAAAAACCATGTCTAAGCCCTTACCCAATAAGAATATGAAGGTGTTCCGACTTGGAGTGAGGAAGTCTAGCCGCACGCCAACTAAGAACAAATTTGAAAACACCTATGAGGATCTTATTGATATTCTGAGTGAAGAAAAGTCTGAAGCTAACAATTATCTTGATGAACAAGAGAGTTCCTCAGAAGATAATGATAATGAAAAAGAGGAATCTTTAGATGCTCCACCTGTGCATAACTCTGATTCTAACCTATATGATGGTGATGCTTCTTATATCTCTTATTACTACTCTTCCACTTCTACTAGTGGTCATCATGATCTCTAGCATAATGATCCAATTGATGAAGAGGTTCCCCCTAATACTTCTCAAATTAACAATGACTGCATTAGAACTGAGGTATTATTTAAACTTATTTCTTATAGCTCATGGCAACCTATTCGCCATTACATTTAACACATGTTCTTTCCTTTTCTTATAGGATTCTCTTATTAAAGGAGGCAAATTTTCTCTTAACCTTGCGGTCTTGGAATCTCCTGACTTTGGTTTTCTATTCGATTCTCCTTTAAATGCCAATACAGTTAAGAGTCTTCCATTTGAGTCTGATGTGTCTTTTGCCAAGTCAATAATCAAGAACCTCTTTAGCCTTGATGCTCTTTCCTTAAGTGAGATTCAAAGATCCTTAGCCCAATCTGTTGTTGCTATTCTAACTGCTGCTCTTCCTTCATCCATTAGAGAAATTCCAAACTTTGAGGTACTGTTTGGATCTCTAAGAGACTCTACTCTGGCTCTAGAGAATCTGAACACTCAGGTGGATGTCTCCATAGCATATGTGGCCCAACTGAAACATGCTAAAGACAAGTTTGAGTTAGAGAAAAGTTCTTTTGATGAAAATAATGAAAAAATTGACCAAGCAAACCAGACTATTCAAGAACTTAAGACTGCACTAGCCAACAAACGAGCTGAACTTAAATCTGTACTCCAAACTGGGGACTCTCTAAAGAGTTCTTGTCAGTTAGCCTTTGATCAATATGAATCTCTTAGGAGATCTCTAGATGCCAGGAGTGGGAAAATCCAGCAGTGGTGTGATGACCTGAAAAAGGCCAAAGAAAAACAGAAAAAATGTTGCGCCCTATGGAATAATCTAAGGAACCTAGATTTAGACCATCTATGAATGTAAAACAATAGGCCTTTTTTAGATTAACAACTCTTTGCTTAGATTTTTCATTTTGTTGATGTTAGGAACCTTACGTGGATGCTTTCATTTATTTTATGAATGAACTTTTAGTACTTTGATACTTTCTCTTTAAGCATTATTGAATAAATATAATATGCTATAGGTACCTGGCTCTTGGAGCTTTCCACTTTGCATTTGTGTGTATCATGTAGCCATACCTTGCATTACAGCTATGTAGCCATATGTGTGCTTCATGCATTACATTGTACTTTGGTGATCTTGTTAATATGTGAAGATCTGTTGTGACTTAATATTGCATGTGAACTTTGTTTTGATGATGATATGATCTAATATGGACATGGCCAAGCTTGAAGATGGACTTGATGGAGAGGACAACAAGAACCCCAAAGATAAAGCTAAGGATCCTTTACTCATGCCACAAGGCCCGATTACAAGGTTAAGGTCCAAGAAGCTACAAGAAGCCTTAATTGGCTATATGCAAGATTGGGCTAGTCAAGGAAGTCCAATTTATCAAGCTAGGATTGGCCCAAGTGAAAACACAATTGAATGGGCTTTGTTTAATATTTTGCAAGTCCAAATAAATGAAAACTAATTTGGGCTTGTATATGGGCTGAAATCACTTATTTAAGTTCAGAACTATGTTATTTTGCTATTATGCTTATGTGGCGGCTAGGTTTAATAGTTTTTTTAGGGTTTTCTTGTGTTAGGAGGCTATAAAAGCACCTCTTATAATGTGTTTTGGCAGACATACGATTTTCATTAAAAAAATAGACTTTGTTTTTTTTCCTTTTACATATTGCTTTAATTCTTGAATTCTTGTTGAATGGATAAACCACTTATCAAGGAATTGATCTATCCTTGTGGCGTGTTAAGGATTACGGTTTAAAGAACTTAGTTTTCTTTAGGTTCTAATCTTGATCAACCTTTTTTGCAATCTAATCTAAGCGATTCTTGGGCGTTTGAAATTCAATTATTCTTGGCTTTCCAGGTTAGTAATTCACAGGTTCATATATATTAGAGTTTGTGGTTCTATTCCTTGGGGGTTCTTAACACAAGTACTATCTAAGGTTCAATCCTAATAAATATGTATTTAGGGTAGCTTCAAGGAAGATATTGGAACACATAGTTAGTTAGAGAGGAATTGAAGTTAATCCATACAAGGTAAAAGAAATCCATGAAATGCCAACACCGAAGACCGAAAAGGAAATTTGGGGATTTTTGGGGAAGTTGTAATTCATTAGTAGGTTCATTGCCAGATTAATAGAGATATGCAAACTGATATTTAAGTTGCTCAAAAAGGATCTGCCTGTGGTTTGGAATGAACAATGTCAGATTGCCTTTGACAAAATAAAGGGCTATCTCATAAATCCACCAATTTTGAGACCCCTAGAAATTGGAAAGCCCTAAATCATGTATCTAGCAATTGAAGGGAGTGCAATAGGAGCCATCTAGCCCAAGAGGGAGAAGCATGAGCTGAACATACAGTATACTACTTAAGCAAGAAGATGCTGCCTTTTGAGAAGTACAGTCAGGTTGAGCAAATATGTTTGGCAATGGTTTGGGCCATGAGGAAACTGAGTTACTACTTTCAGTCTTACAAGATTCAAGTATTCTCGATGTTAGATACGATAAGACACCCGCTTGAAGCACCTTTACTGGTTGGGAAACTAGCCAAATGGCTGGTGTTACTAACAAAATTTGATGTTGAGTATCTGACTAAGAAGACAGTCAAAGGAAGAGTAGTGGCTGATTTCCTAGCATTGAACCCTACTTCATATGATCAAGAGATAGAACTTGAATTTCCAGATGACCTTACCACGATAATTGAAGTTCAAGGATGGTGTATGTACTTTGACGGAGCAGTAAACCAGTTCGGAGCAGGAATAGGAGTAATTTTGTTGACCCTATAAAATGAAGTAATTCTTATAGTAAAAAAAATTAGCATTTCGGGTTATGAACGATAAAGCATAGTATGAAGAATGTGTGATGGAATGGAAGCACTGATGGCCCTGAAAGTCATAGAAGTAGAAAATTAAGTGACTCAATACTGGTAATCAATCAGGCCATTGATGAATGGAATATAAAAGAGCCATATTTGAAGCCATATCTAGAACAACTATAGCAGTTGGGACAGTCATTTCAGAAATGTAGGTTCGTTCACCTGCCAAGAAACCATAATCAGATGGCGGATGCCCTAACATCATTAGCATCAGTTTGGGATGGGCCAACAACCATGTCTATGAAACCTTTGGTTTTGCTAAAATTGAGTCAGTTGTGTTACAAGAGTGTCAGGGTAATGGAAGCAAATGTGGATCAGAAACCTTGGTTATTTGACATCTAGCAGTATTTGGACAAGCGTGAGTACCCAACAAATGCAAGTGAGAAAGAGAAGATAGTCATCACAAAGCTATCAGTAAAATTCACCTACTATCAAGGTGTCTTCTACAAAAGAACTTCATATGGGATGCCACTGTGATGTTTGGATGAGAACGAAGCAAGCAAGGTGATGATAGATGTTCATGAAGGAGTTTGTGGTATGCATATGAATGGTACTATTCTAACCAAGAAAATAATGAGACAAGGGTTCTTCTGGATGACAATGGTTAAGGATTGTGTTAAATTCACTAAGAGATGTCATAAGTGTCAGATTCATGGGGATGTTAGCCATTTGCCTCACTCTGAATTACATACCATGTCCTCTCCTTGACCATTTTCAATTTGGGGACCTGATATCATAGGAGAAATTCATCCTATGGCCTCAAACAAATATAAATACATCTTGGTTGCAATTGACTACTTCACGAAGTAGGTAGAAGCATAATCCTACAATAAATTGGGGGTAAAGCAGGTAGCCTAGTTCTTGGAAAGGAATTTGTTTTGTAGATATGGGATTCATCACCATCTGATCTCAGACAATGGGGTATAGTTTTAAGGAGAAGTACGAGCAGTGCTTGAGAGGTATAAGATAAAACACTACAAGTCATCGCCTTAAAGACCGCAAGCTAATGGAGCAGTGGAAGCAGCAAACAAGAACATCAAAAAGATCATCTCAAAGATGATTGAAACCTACCGCGACTAGACTAACAAGTTGCCATTTACTCATTAGGGATACTATACTATAGTGAGAATATCCACAGGGGGCAACTCCCTTTTCCTTAGTATATGGAACAGAAGCAGTACTTCCAATCGAAGTGGAAATGAAATCCCTCAGAATCATAGTCGAAGTAGACTTACCTGAGGTGAAGTGGATCGAATAGAGGTTAGAACAGTTGAATCTAATAAACAGTGAAAGGTTAAAAAAGCCCTTTATCACACTAAATTATACCAGAGAAGAATCACCAGAGCTTTCGACAAGAGAGTTAAACAACATGACATCAAATTTGGAGATTGGGTATTGAGGCAAGCTAAGCAGAATCTACCAAATTCAAGAGGAAAGTTTTGACCTAATTGGGAAGGGTCGTACTTGGTTAAAACTATCCTTTTGAAAGGCGTAATCAAGCTAATGGATGTCGACAGGAATGAGTTCTTTGAATGGATCAATGTTGATCGTCTCAAACGATACTATTAGTGAAAAAAAACAACAAACTAAAAAACAAAAACAGGAAAAAAAAAGATAGGAAAAATACTTAATTAGAAAACCCAAAAAGGCCAAGTAAGGATAGGGATAATATCATTTTGAAATATTCTATGTGCAACCATGCTTATGATAAATGTTATTCAGCGCAAATGGAAAATATTGTTAAGAATTGCACATGTTAAAAAGTAAATGCCTGAATCAATATCTATCATAAAAGTAAAATTTGCATCTTAGAATTCATATCTTTATATGATTGTAATTACATTCATTTTCATTGTAAATTCTTTTCATTTTACTTTTTATCTTATTTGTTATGAATGGTATGGCAAGCAAGTAAGAACAGATAGAGGAGAGCATAACAAAGCACAGAAAACATCAAAGGCCTCATAAATGGTTTGTCAGTATATACATCTCACAAAAATGTCCAAAATTTTCCACCAGTACAGTAAAAAAAATAACAAAATGGGATAAGAGGGAAATTAGGACTCGGCTCCACCTTCATCATCACCCTCGTTATCACCGTCGTCGTCGTCATCACCATCATTGTCGTCATCAATATCCGAGAGCTCCCTCCTGCTCAGCCCAGCATCACAAGTCCTCAGTGCCTCCACCTTGGCCCGTAGCCTTTGAATCGCACTCTTGTAGTAAGTACCCCCTATTGGCGGATTGACTCCGAATGATAAATGGCCTCATCTAGTTCCCACCTCAGCCTCTCATGCTCAAGCTGCATCATGACATACACGCATCGGCACACATGCATCCATAATATACATATACATGTCATTACATAATTGCAATAGGGAAAATAAGCCAAAGTGTAAAAGACTTACATGAGCCTCCATGGAGTAATGCACGTAGTGGCTCATCAACCCTAAAGCGCACTAGTACTAGTATGCGGTTATATCTTAAGGAACCTGCAAATGGAACAGTTAGCAAATAGCAAGGTTAAACCATCAAAGAGGTAAAGATAGACAGGCGCTTATATGAGTTGCATCCACAGGGATGAAGCCCATAGGATCAGTGGATGTAGGAACCACCTGAACCACCACCTCACCGTAAAGGTTAGGCGCCTAAACCATATGGAGCAATGGTAATGTAGCTACACTAGAGATCATTTGAGCAGCACCTGCGGGGGCATCAGTAGCAGCTCTAGCATCCCTTGAAGTCTCGGCAGCGCTCCTGGCATGATACCTTTTTGGGCGAGGCTGTCAAACGCAAGTAGAAGCAGTCAAGATAAGAACAATCAGTATAAGCACAAGTGCATAGAAAATGGCAATAATGCATACCTGATGGGAAAAAGAAGAAGAAGAAACACCCGTAGTTGGAGCAGGATGAACAATCACGAAGTTCCTTACAACGCCGTTTATCAGGCGAGGAACAAGACTCTCCAAATAAGAGACGCCCTCCTGCTCCAAGTACAACTGATGGTTTATCCCAACCAATGCCTCCTCAAGAGTGGGGCCTACCATCTCCTTCCCCTAGAACATGTCTAAAAGAGGAGGATGAGGGATGTGACAACCAATGGGTCCCAATAACCAATTAGCTATGCGCTTACCAAGGTACCAAGCACAATCGACATGCATCATAAACAATACCCGCCTATTGATAATCTCTCAGCCTCCAGCCATCACCACTGAGAAAGCTGTGGGATAGCCTTCCCACCACCATTATAGATGTATCTGCAATCAGAATTAGCTGTCAAAAATATAACACAAAAAGTTCAAAACAGGGAAAGAGAAAAGAAAATGTCGATCTGATCAAATATCAGCTCAGCAAGAGCCATGCGAGTGGCCTCCAAAGACCTAGTAGAGCCCCTCCAAGGCTAAGCAGTCTACCCCTCACACATCTTAGCAATAATAGGAGGAGCCAACACATGGAACTGAAAGGCCCAAATCTGCAAAAAGAGATATGTCAGGAACAGTACACTTAAAACAAAAGGAAAAGAACAAGCAAGGCATCAGAAATAACTCATATCAACCACCAGTGGAATGTTGCAGATCTGCAAACTACCTCTGCATGCATCATCCAGGCCATGGAGGAGGTGGCCATAAGCAGCAGAACCCCAGTTACAAACCTTGCAGCGCATCGAGATCCTGTAGTAGAGGGACCAACTAAGAGCCGCCGGTGTTGTTCACATTAGGAAACACCACCGTGCTCATCATATAAAAGATAAAGCACTGAGTGCACCTCTCGATGCCAACAACACCACCTCTAGCAGCACCATCATACGCCGCAGAGTCAATCATAAAAAATTAGGCCGCCCTGACCAACTCTGAACTCAGGGAGGCAACCCAGCAGATCATGGCATAGCCTTGTAGGATCCTCCAGAATGTCGAAAGGGATCCACTAACCAGTAAAAGCGAATCCCGTAATGGCAGTAAAATCAAGGGGTGTAATTTTCATCTCCCCAAACTGGAAGTGGAAGGTGTGCGTGTAGTCCGACAACCTTTCGATCAAAGCAGTCATAGTTGCTTGTCGACTCCTCAGTACCTTCAGTCCCTCTAATAGACCACTGAAGCAGAGACCACGCACCCCGATCTAGCACCTCTGCGGGCAGCTTCCGATAGAGCTTTTTAGCTCTAGTGAAGCTACCGAGCAGAACTAAATGGGTCATTGGGCTCTAGCAAGGGAAGTCAGTAGAATAAAAACTCTGACTCAAAAATCTTTCCTACTCAAATCAACACTAACTACTATTTACTTGCATATTTGTATGTAAATGGAATCACACAATCAGGATAGGAAACATGGCAAACAAGTCCTAGCATGCAGCCTAAGGAAGCGAAATCCTAGCAGAATACATCTCCAAGCATGCAAGGGAACTAATCTTAACAAGGGAAGTATCATAAATGCTAATTTCTTAATAATCCAATTTATCATTAAGTTCTTAAGCACTCATCTCCCTAGGTGTTATCATGCACGAAAAATAGAGCATCAAGGGAAGAAGGCATAAAAAAAACCTCAAACTTGCTGACAATAAAGCACCCAGACATGCTCCCTCAGATTCAAAATGAGAGGAATCGTGTGCCCTCTCGTCACTCCGTCCCTCGTGCAATGAGCATGCATTAGCTTCTGACAAGCCACACCACCCGCAGCCTAACCCGCCTGGCCTCGTGGAGCCTTTAGGACAATGTCCTCCAAATCAAAAGCAAGATTAGGATCGACATCCCCTAAAATATCCTCACCGCCTTCACTTCCTTGCATGGGTTTTAAAGTAGAGAAAACCTAAAGTCTAGAGGATTCTAAGAGAAGAAAGAGAAAGAAGAATGAAAACATGAAGAAAAATGAAGAAAAAGGGCTTTTTATAAGCCTTCAATTTGTGGGTCAAAAAGGATCCACGCGCGTACACTCGTGGGTCATTTGACCCACATGCATGGGTCATGCCCACGACGTTGTCTGAAGCCCACCGAAGTCTCTGAGACTTGTATTTTTGCATGATAGAGCTTCCAGAAGGTCCTAATAGCACAATGAAGGTCCAGGACTCAATTTGAGATGCAACCGAAAGTTGGGAACTCACAGCAAAGGTCAGAAATGCCCCCAAAAGTGTACAAGAATCCAGGGAGTCTTCTGTATCACCCTATAATTTATAAAAAAAACATAAACAAGGGCAAAATGTTTCATGTTGTGAGTTGCGACTGAACTGTACATGTCAGTGACATATACCATATTCCTTAATAGAAAAAAGGAGTATTTTTTATCTACATTTCCCATCAAATAAGGCTTCTTTGATTTACATGTTAAAAATGTCTAAATTAATAGAAAAGGGAGTATATTTGTGTTAAATAATTAAAAGTTGGGTATATATTTTCAATTGTGCTAAAAATTAACAAAAATTATTAATTAAAATTTTTGTTACACAAACAATTTAAGAAGTAATAAAGAATTATGCTTAAAAATAGTATACCGTCTGAATATTATTCGTATATGATACGTACGAAACAATATATTATCTGAATATTATAAGTATTTGAAACTCAAAAAAATATTTGAAAATTAAATACAGTGTCCCAAACTCACAAATACAATACACTATTTGAATATTATATATATGTGAAACTTCAAAATCGTATTAGATACTAAAACAATATATTGTTTGAATATTATTCAAATAATTTTCTCCAACCAAAAGTATATTTTCTGAATATTATTTGTATCTTAAACTCAAAACAATATTTGAACTCAAACAGTATATGAAACTCAAAACAGTATCTGAATATGATAATTTAAGAAAGTATTTATTATTAAAAAAATTATCAAAGAAATAGTTGGCCTTGAATAATAAATTTCAAATATAATTGTATTCAATTAATTAAAATAAAAAATAAATAAAAATAATTAATATATGCATATCAATTATTTTGAATCCAAGTACCCATCTTCTATCAAATGCATGAAACTTGAAAAAAAAAATTCATTTATTTCTATTTTATTATTTGTATATTTTTGTTTATTTTCCAAATATAAAATAATATCAGCATATATATATACAAATTTATATTTCAAAATATTTTTGAAGGATATCAAAAAATTTAATATTTATTAAAACTAATATGAGTTATATCATTTAAATATGCTAATTGTAAACTCTAAAATATAGCACA
>CATIWM010322440.1:0-10489 GCA_949671775.1 Mallotus repandus | reverse complement strand
TGCACAAAAAACCAACTGCCTTAGGAAGATTTGTGCATTGGCGTTTATGGCTAATTAGTGATAGTCACACAGGCCCTATTTGAGTTAGTGGAATTGTCACTAAACTAACTCAACACTATGGCATTGATCTTGACATTTTGCATCCTACCAATCCTATTATTCTTGATGAAACCTTCATTAAACACTCCAAAAAATTTACCTCCATCAATGAAAATTGGGTTTGGAAGCATGATATTGGTGCAAGTGAACACTTGGATGCTATTTTTTGAGAAATTGATGATTTTGAAGAACAAAAAGAAGAGCAAGATCCTCAAATCTCTCCTCAAAGGAAAAGGTCAAGGCAAGAGGGTACTTCACAAAGAACTCAAGCTTTTAGGGATGAACCATAATGGGTTGGGCAATTGTTTGATCACATGAGATTAATGGAAAGAAATTTCAATGAGCACTTTGATCAAGTAGATGCTAACATAGCTCATCTTCAACATGATGTCTACTATCTCAATGAGCAACAAGGCTACTCTTGCTTATATGCACCTTTTTTTTAATATCATTGTAACTTTATCTTTTTATTGATGCAATTTTATTTTAATCCAACTTCATTTAAGTTTATTTATTTATTTATTTATTTGACAAAGGGGGGAGAAATATTTGAGTTTGTTATAATTGAATATTTATTATTATTGTGCTCTATAATTTAATATTTATTATTCTTGTTCTTCTTGTTTATATTTTTTTTTCTCTCTCTCTTTCTTACATGTATTATAAGTGTGGCTAGTGTCATATATTAATGATTATGTTATAATGTTTGCGATACTAAGCCTTGTTTTGCTTACTTACATAATTTATTTAATTCTTTTCCAAAGAGGAAGAAATAATTTTTTAAGGATGGTGAACATTCTTGTTTTCATTATTTTAGTTCTTGGTCTTTAATGGTGCTATATATATTATTTTTGTGATGCATTAAAGGCCTTGATATTTTATCGTTTCAAATTTATATTTCTTATCATGTCCATAGGTGGAATAATAAAGAAATATATTTTAAATTTTTTGTATCTATTGGTATCATTTTGAATTGTTATATTTGATATTCTTCATTAATCTCCTTTTATTTGAATTCCTTACTCCTTAAAATTTTATGCATGAATTAAAGGGGAGTAAAAATTGTATATTGGAATTCAAATTATCACACACTTCACTTTATATTATTCTCTCAAACTCAAAAAAAGTTTTTCAAAATTAAAAAGGGGGAGATTGTTGACCTTAGCAAAAATAAAACTTGATTTGGATCTTAATAAACTTAATTTTGAAGCATTTCATGTGTTTGTTTATGTGTGTATAAGTTAGGAATCATTTGAAAGTCGAAATGGTGGAGAATTATTGAAGAAAAATCACTCTAGACATTGGTCCTGAGTAAGGTCACGACCGGGATTGAAATTGGAAGAATTTGACAAAATTTCATCAAATTCTAGAACCCGACCAGGGTTCGGTCTCGATCGGGACCTGGACCGAGACATGCTAGTCTCGCCCAGGATGAACACAACTGGACCAGGATCAAAATGCCAAAAATTTCTTCTTCAGGCATAACAGATCCTGGGCTCGGTCTCAACCAGGACCATTCCCGGGACTAGACAGTCTCGCACAGGGTCAGCTTGCTCGACCGAGACCGATTCTCATCTCTTTTAAACTTTCTTAACATAACAAATCTCGATCTTTGTCCCAACAGGGATGGTACCCAGGACCAATTCAAAATTTCAAATACAATGGCTACAAATGGCTACCTGATGCAAGTCCTGACCAGGACTGATGAAATCCCGACCGGGACCAAAGTAATTACAACTCAAAAGTCCAAATTACGTTCAAATTGTGTTTGAATTTGTTGGAAACAAAATTATTGTTTATAATAGTTATAATTGAATTGCTCGAGTACAAATATAACCTCTGAAGATCATTTAGATGTAAAGAAACTTGTTTATTCAATATACATTCTTAAGCATTCAATTAAGCTCTCAAAACACTTGGGAATTTGGTTTTAGAGTGAGCCTTAAAAAATCTTATTTGTCTGGTTTAATTGTGAACCTTAAAACTCTTGATTGTAAGGTTTGAGTTGAGCTGAAAACTCAACTTGTAAGAATCAATCTAAGAGAATAGATTGCAGTGTTTAAAAATCCTAACTTGGGAGAGTTAGGTGGAGATGTAGGATTGTTGAGAATCCGAACTCCTTAAATTCTTGTGTTCATCAATCTTCCTTCTCAACATTCTCTTAATTCTTACTTCAATCTCTAAATTTTCTTCAAATCTTTGATTCACCCGATTCACCCCCCACCCCCCCTCCTCTAGGGCACTTTTAAGAGATTTTCAAGGCAATTTTTGACTATCGATTACTGAACACCCAAGCTCTGAGCATTGAGTTTCCTTATCTATAGCATGTATATACATACACATGCAGTCTGTGAGCATGCTAGGGTCATCGAAATGCCAACTTAACAAAAGCATGGGGGCACTAATTTGTGTTATGATATGTAAATGTCAAGATTAACCGTATGAAATATTCTCTTTCAGAAATAGATCCGACTACTTTTGAGTAAAGATGAATGATTGTACATGTCCAACTATCATCAACAACAACCATGATAATGCTACTAGGATGGGTTCGATTGATCTCAACAACCTAAGGATCTTAGTTTATACTTCACTTAGTCCAACATATTTTGGGCTTAAACTGGGTGTAATATTGAAACCTTAAGCAATGGTATGTGTGCCATTAATGACTAAGGTGGCACTCTAAAATGCACTAGCGATGAATCTCCATTTGTCTACCTGGTTAAGTTCACCGTAATCAAAAGAGCTCCACTAAAAGCTAATGATAGAAGTAAGAAAATACACACACTTTAACAAGCTATACAAGTTATACTCAAGTTATAGAAAAAATTGAGGGATAGATTTCAGATTCCACAAAATAAATCATGGAGTTTATGAAGTTGAGGTGATGAGTTAGAATTGGACAAGGTTCCAAAAAATTATCTGACATAAGCCACTTACATATGAAGTGCTTATATTCAAAGCAACATAAAAATTCAAAAATGAATTATTTTTCATGCAGTTTATACTTTTCCTCAAGAAACCTTCATACAATTTTGGTTGAAGCTCGTTCGAGGAGAGGTTTTGAAGATAAGTTGTCCTTAGAGAGATCATGAAGCTATAAACCACATGACCCGTGAAACTTATATGAAAGTTTCTTTATTGGAGGTTAAAAATTAATATGCTTATAACTTATGTGTAGGTGCCTTTTTATAGGTAAAGCAGCAATACCACAAACAAAGGATAACACCTTCAAAATACTCAATAACATTATAGTAAATAGTAACGAACAAAAATTGACTCAAAGGCGAGACTCGAACTCCCCACTTAATAAGATTTCTTCCTTAATTATTCATTTCATTTTTAATTATTATTATTTAATTATTTATTCTTATACGAGTAATCATAACTTGTCATACAAGCATATTCATACATCTACATGTGGATGCAGATTCGTTAAAAATAGATATATCATCATAGCTATATGCATGGAGCTTGAAGAACATACACCAATCACATTGGTATATTGTTATGAATACATCAAGGATTGACCATTATTTGCTAAGGGAGATCGAATAATCCCAAAATTTTTCTTCTTTTGTTTGTTATTACAGTTAAAGATAATACATTTAGTAGCCATAAGTATGGATGCTACTTTAAGCACCAATTGGTCCAAGCAATCAAGCAAATTAACCTTCTCACTCGACATCAACAAGGCATTAATAATGCTCAAATTTGACATTAGCATTACACTGATCGTGCTCAAAATTGCCATGCATCAAAAACCACATTGAGTAACACTAATGGTAAAAGCTAACCATTTCTTTGGTATTTATTATAAATGGATTACTATGTATTTCAGGTACTAACATAGCAGAAGCTTAAAAATTAGAAATAAATATAAAAAAATCTATTGATTCAAATAAGAATGTTAGAAATTCAATCTTTTATAACTTGTTAATTCAAAAATACTATGAAATAGGCATGAAACTCATTGATTCACAAGAATACTGAGGTTTGGGAAAATATAATTCTGTATTAAAAATTTTCAAAAGTTGTCTTTCAACCAGAACAAGATGAATAAATAGTTTTTAAGATGAAACCCTAAAAATAAAAAGGCAAAAAGGCCAAACAAAATATTAAAATAAATAAAAATCAAACATAAAACTTTGAAGCCCGAAAAGTAAATTTAGAAAGTCAAATTTGGGCCTAAAAATGGGCCATGATTGGTAATCCATGTCTTCCATATAGATGTTTAAATGAACTTCGATTTGATATGTTTTGGGCCCCATAACTCATCCAGAGTCAAAAGTTATGGCTTTTTGAAGCACTATTGTGCACCCTAACCCTTTTATCACCATCTAATTGCTCCATGAATTATAGAGCTATCTAGTCTGCATCAAGTACCCGTCCTATGGGCAAAATACTTGGTACCTGCGCTCACTCGTACTCAGACCAATGCTAGTACTCTATACATACCTGCATCGATACAAAATCACCAATAATCTACAAATACTCAGGTTGATACAAAATCATCGAGACTTCATGCATAATAAGGTTGATACAAAATCACCGAGGCTCTATGCATACTTAGGTTGATGCAAAATCATCAAGATTCTACACATACTCAGGTCGATATGAAGTCACCAAGATTCTACGCATACTTGAATCAATACAAAATCATAGAGATTCTACGCATACTCGAATCAATACAAAATCATCAAGATTTTATTCATACTCAAATCGATACATAATCATTGAGATTGTATGCATACTCGTGTCAATATGAAATCACTGAGATTCTACACGTACTCAAGTTGATACAAAATCACTGAGATCCTATGCATACTTAGGTTGATATTGGCTAGTACTATGCATGCTCGACATACCAGCACTCTACACAATAGGATGTAGAACGTTCTGTCAGACATAAATATTTGAGTAACATTAGGGGGGCTTCTTAATGCCCCAAGTCATCATCCAAACCCAAAAGGCAAGTCCAACATTTCAAAGCTCATAAGGAGATCTGAATCCACAAGGAAAAAGGTAAACAATTTAAGGGAGATCATTCCATAAAAGAAAGATATCTAACTTAGGAAGGAATAATACATACCCTATAAGACTAAAGGTAAACAATTTAAGGGAGATCATTCCATAAAGGAAAGATATCTAACTTAGGAAGGAATAATACATACCCTACAAGACAAAAGAATCCAAATCCTAACATGTTTGAGTAATATATCCCTATATATACCCTTTAATTTATTCATTCTACACACATAACTAAGTCTCTACATTCTCTATTCCTTCTATTCTATTCTCAGTATTCTATTCATTTTCTATATTCTTTATTAATCAAATATTGACTTAACCATCAGAATGTTTATTGGAAAAACCTCACCCATTCACCTAGCTCTTCTTGTTCATGCAGATTCTACAATTAAGATCAATCTCGAAGTTATCAAGTATTATTTTGCCTTCTTAGTGGCTATAAATTGTAATTTTTCCTCATCCTATCTTAATTGTACTTTGGGCAGATGCTAGATCGATTACCCATTACCATCACTTAGGGGTGTTGTATGTTTGAAGCTTTTCTTAGTGTAATGTCTAAAAAAGCACCCAAGAATGAGTTGTGGCCTAAGCAATTCAAGAGTTAATTTTTACACTTAACATTATATTTGTGTATGGCATATTTATCAAAAGGCTTAACCACATTTGACCCCTAACACTTCTTTCTTGTTTACCCCTACACTTTAATTTTTATAGATTGACACTTTACACTTTTATTTTTCTATACATTAACTCCTTCTATAACGGTGAGTGAGAATGTAAATTTCATTCATCGTTAAATGAAAGTGAGACTTACCTAATGAATAAATATATATTTTTTAAAAAATTTACTTTAAACCCATGTACTTTTATTTTTGTAAACGTTAAAAGCATTTCCAATGCAACAGCATTCTCATGAAATGTCGCTGCCTTTTAGGTCCAATCCAACATTAAAAAATGTTGCAATTTGCATTTTAGCTATAGTGTCAAAGCAAATTTGTTTTGGGCACCATAGCATATGCAGCAACACTATTTCTTTTTTTTGCTTTTACATACGAATCCTCTCACTTTGTTAAATGTTTTAATTTAGTCCAAATCTATTTTATGTTTAGAACTTCTTTAAACAATATAGTCCAATTTATCATTTATATATTTTATTTATTTTTTTACTTTACATTATCTATTTATTACACAAATTAAATATATTGATGTTTGATTTATAATTTTTATGTCTGATTTATATTTTTTATAATTTATTTATAAATTAGCACTTAAATAATCAATTTAGCATTTAAATAATCAATTTATCTTATAATTATTAAGAAATAATTAATTTATTATTTATTATTAAATTATTAAATAATAAAATATATTTTCATTGGACTAACATGTAAAACAAATATAAATATTGGGGGTAAAGTGTAAAATGTATAAATAATATAAATTGAGAGTGAAAAAATGAAGTAATTGATTGAAGTAAAATTATTATTGAAATTGCATTTTGAAGTGAAAGTTGTTGCATTTTGGAGCAATGAGTTGGAGTTGGCCTAAGTCCTTACACTATTATTTTTGTATACATTAAATTCCTAATTAATATGAATTTGTAAAATTTTGTCAACTATATATATAATTTAATTATTCACACTTATTTTTAATATAAAATTAGTATTAAATGATAACTACTCTTCTAAAAATTAAATCTAAAATATAATAGTAATTTAGCCTTATAATTTTTTATTTTATTTTTATAAAATAATTCAAGGAAAATTTTCAATATATTTTATTTTAACTAATTTTAAGTAAAAATAGGTGATGAAAATTTGTATACAAATATAAAATTTATATACCTTAATAATAGTTGATAATAAATCTTTAAAAATAAAAAATTGTATTAATATAATTTTTAAGAAATTTTTTAAGTTATTATAATAAAAAAAGATAAAATTTAAGTGTATTTAAAATTTTTAGAATAAAAATAAGTGCATCCTTTCATAATTTATTTGTAGGCGGCCGAGTTAATCGCGCGCCCAAGTGTTTGGTGACTACAACACTGTTCAAGTTCAGGGCCTGCTAGGAAATACAAGATGGGCTTGTGGCTCATATTGGAGATGGAGTCGCCACCCAAATGAAAACGGAAAACACTTTATAGCAACTAGATTCCACGGAGGTACCTAGCAATCGTCTTCAGAGACAGGGTTTGGAAACTATATATGGGCTTTTGGAATGCCCACCCAACCTTTCGGTTGGCCTCCGTGTGTATTTTGTATTTTATTATCTTGGATTATTAAATCATTTCCTTATTAAAATGTGAATCGCATTCATTTCCACTTTTACAATCACCAACTTTGCACATTAATCCTCTTCATGCTTATAACTCGAACATTTATTGCACATAATGATAACTTACAACCATTCATTCCAAATAAATGGGGAGAGGGATTAGGGATTACAACATTTTATACAATTACAACAATAATAAATCCTAGTAAAACCTCTCAAGAACTAATTAATACACTAACTACTTAGTAATTAAAAATCACCGAGAGATTCCTAAAACAAATAATGGTTAGTTCCATTTCAATTTAAGAATTTTATTTACAAAAGAAATTAAATTCAATTTGCATAAAAATAGGCATGAAAATTCATCTATACACAAATTGATTAATTGAACATACCCAATATCATAGTAATCTTATACAATATGGAAGCTACTAGTCAACAAAAACATATCAAAAATCAAAAATAAACCAAAAGGATACCAAAAATGAAGCAGACCTTTTTAGGACTCTAGTGGGGAGGCGATCGCCTCTTTGAAGAGGCATTGCCTCTTAACCAGAAGGCGATTTCCAACTGCCACATCGCTAAGAGACGACGTCTCTTCAACAAAGTACAACAATATTACATGTTACTTAAAACATAAGCAATCCTAAAATGAAGCCAAATAGACAACTTTTAATGCAAATAAACGTAAATCTACAATTAACACTCAATATTTCAAGTAATCATGCCTTCTAATGAACTTCAAGTAACCATACATATCCATTCACAAAGGTTGTTAGTAACCATACCCCAAACTCCACAAGACATTCTTCTAATGGAAAGGCATGATTACTTAAAATATGGTTACAACTGTTAGTTACTCGGTTGGGCACTAGTAGAATGTCCTGTGGAGTTTGGGGTTACATGGAATGGAATGATGCCAATGCCTGAGTTTGAATTGGCGTATAGCCCATAAGTCCAAAATAGGCAAAAGGTGCAGTTCGTGATAGTACAGATTGATGGCCTGAGGATCTTAGCACACCAGCAGGCTTGCTTGTGGAGTTTTCTTGTTTCTTGCCCTTGGATTTTGTTGTAATTATTTTCCTAATTAACTTATCAAAACCTAGATTGGCCAGTTAAAAAGACAGAATAACATCACCAAATACAGCCTTTTGATGAGACCAATAAGGCTAAAAAAGCTTACTGTTATATCAGGCATCAGCATGCAAAGTGTTGTTAATGTTTTTTATACTAATGACATATGTCTACATTATAATCAGAATTTTTTAGCTGAAATTTTTCTTATGCATATATTTGAATTTTGGATTGATATTTGCCAAAAAATTTATATGTAGTCTTACAATATCACAAGTCATCGAATACGGAAGAAATAATTTCTCCCCTTCAGCATCTTCATCTTTCCTGCAATAATTAATTTGCACAAATTGTAGTATGAGTGAACACCAAGAGAATCAAGAAATAAAAGATTACTAATTGAACATGCTAAACCAAAACTCCCTTTCTACTAAACTAAAACTCTCTTTTTGTTGAACCAAAACCTCCAAGGCCACCGCCTCTGCCTACTCCACCACCTGCACCACCTCCAAAACCATTGCCTCTGCCAGCTCCACCACCTCCGCCAGCTCCACCTCCTAATAAACAACCAGTAATAAGAAAAAAAAATCAAGTCATTTCATACTCTTACCTTCACTATTACCCTAATAAAATGACCCTTAAATTCAAACAAACATCACCAAATAAACATCAATAATCACTAAAAATATCAATAGCAAAGCCATTAAATTAAACTTTTTAATTAATCAATAATAAAAGAGTCAAACTTTAGACAGGAAGGGTCTGGCAATTTTTGAGTCTGAAAAGGGAAATTCTTGAGCTTAATTTTGCAAAAACAAGGAGGAGAAGAAGGATGAACAATGGAAGAGTAGCGATCTTAAGATCTTTTTAGATGAACAATGGAGAGGGATTTTGGGAGTGAGATTGCCTATGGTGGGGGGAGTGAAAGGGCAAGGAACCTTTTACTAATTGAACTCTTTAATTCTAATTTCTAATTTTGCTAATTAAGCTAATGGTTGATTTTTTATTTTAATTCAGCTGGTAATTAAATTTTATGTTGATTTCACGCACCTTAATTACAATGTGTGTTACACACTCCATCATTTGTCAAAAAATGGGTTTAAATGGCATATTAGATGCAATTTTTAGATTAAATTGTCGAAAAATGTCATTTTAAGCCAAATTGAACTTTGACGAAAAGTTTGAGGGCCAAATCGAACCTTATTCCTTCTTTTTTTTTTGATTTTTGATCAAGCAACAGTGTACTAAAAAAATGTCATTGATTGCCAACTATCATATTTGATAGTAAAAGTAAATCTTCCATCGCATCACTAATGGAACAGCCAGGTCGATCTCCCAATATAGAATTTTTCTTATCATCATTTTCCTTCATACAATCTTTTAGGTCTCTAACTGTGTTATACAATTGAGCTACACTTGATTGTTGTTTTCTCTTTTTCTTAGTTACATAGTTAGTGTTTCTCTGATCTCTTTTTTGTTTACATATATTTTGCTAACTAGTATCACCAAATGTAGTTTGAGAAGATGAACCTCCTAACATAAATCCTATAGGCATTATATTGTCTAAGTATTCATCAAAGTCCTTCTATATTGTTATTTTCTTTTCTTATTAATGTATTTGCATCTCCTTGCACATCTATATCATCAAGCAACACACTATTAGACGAAATATAAGCATATTCTCTCATAGCAATGGAATCCATAAATATTATAGCATATTTATTGTAAAGCTTTTATCTTATGCCTATCTGACGTAGATTTACAAATTATTTTCATTTTCCTTTCGCATAAGCAAACAAATTAAATTTAAAAAAATTACATGCAAGTGAACCTACTAAATTTTTGCATATGTAGATATTAATTATTATAATTAACTTACTTCAATTTTTTCATTCCACCAATCATTTGAGGCATTAATTTTGCCTTTCATAGGACCCTAATCTATTCTAGTTTCTTTTCCTATAAGTGAATTTCATGGCTTCCATTGTTCCTTCATCCAATCCCATTT
>CATIWM010322418.1:0-11286 GCA_949671775.1 Mallotus repandus | reverse complement strand
TATTTGTATAAAAAACACCGAGTCAGAATAACCATCAAAACATCAAGGAAACATAAGCAGAGTTTAGTGTGTTGAGAGTCATAGACTCAATATCATTTGATAACCAACAGAAAACATAGAGATGAGAGCAAGGGAAGAACTAATGCTAGATTAGAGTGTAGAGAAGAACGACAATAAGACTGTGAGTGAAGATTAGATTTTCAGGGTTACAGATGAAAGGGGGGGGGGGGGGGAGAAGAAAGTGGAGAGGAGAGAACGACGATTATGATTTACGGTTAGATAGAAATGTGTGCTGGAGAGAATATGATGGTATATATATGTCTAGGTTTAGGGTAACATATAAAACGACGTCGTTTTATATGTCTCTTATTATTTCGGTTAATCGGCCGGTTCAGTTTTACATGGACACCAACCGAACTGAGAACTGATATCCGAAATTTACCCACTACCATTACCGAACTGCTCAACCAAACACATGATAACTGAACTAAACATGAAATTTGGTTTGAAAAGGTTCAGTTTGATCAATTCGGTCGGTATTTGCTCAGCCCTATTCCCAGGCCTATATTCCAAATGAAAATCAAACTTAGCTAGATGTTCCAACCAACATGCTTGCCTTGGACTTAGCTTTGGTTGGGTTAGGAAATGGCTAACTATAGTGTTATTGGTTCTCACCATAAACTTTGACCCCATCAGATAATGCCTCCATGTTCGCAAGCAATGAAGGATTGCTAGCAGCTCTTTCTCATGAGCCGTTGTTTGTACCAAACTTAAGTTTTTGAGGAAGCCCATGATTTGTGAAGCCCACATCCCAAATTGATTAATTTAATTTAATTAATTAATTAGTCTATCAGTTAAGTTAGAGAAAATCAAGGGGAATGGGAACATGGGAGACGATTATCAGAAGAGAATGGATAAAGGAATTGACTCCTGCAAACGCAAAGGCTCTCTACTTACATAATCTCTCAACAACAGACTCAACAACTCAGATAACTTAGACAATGATCAACCTTTCCATTGTGTTTCAATTTCGATGAAGGTTTTTTTTTCATTTTTAGTGAAAGTTCTTGTTATTCCAAATAAAAATCAATGAAGTTTTTTATTTTTCAATTTAAGTTCTTTGTAAATATTTCCATTTTCATTTTTAGTGTTGAATTTAACTAGGTTCTCTATAGTTAATTCAAGAACCTAGTAGTTTTATGTCCCTTAAACTATATTAAATTGTCTGTTTAGAAGTTTGGATCCTCAGGTTGGAGTACACCACACACTTGGCACGCTCATAAAATCCCCAAAAAGGGCCAGTGGCAAATCGATTTTGGCATGCTCGGTGGGACACTGTTGAAAATGCCATGAACAAGAAGTTTTATAGAGAAAGATAATACCAAGTCTTAGGACCAGGAGGAGGCACCTACTGCAGTAGGGCCAGAAGGCTTCATTCCCCACATGGTGGAGAACTTTGAGAAAAAGATTCAAGAGCTAGTGACAAAGAATACTCAACTTCCAACAGGTACTGTTATTGGAACAACAGTTGATGGAGATAGCACAAATGCTTTCAATAAGATTCTATAACGTTTCCTTTAAGAACAAAGTAAGTCACAAATGACGTTCTTAGGATCTTTAGCAAAAACTCTAGAGGAGATTCAGAAAGTAGTTTCTTAAAAACTTAATCATCATCTTCAGCAAACTACTAATATAGTTCAATAAAGTTCTAAGAGTGCAAGTGTTTTGGCTCCCCAAAAGGCTAATAAATAGCCGGTGGAACTTGGGGGGCAATCCTCTAGATCATCATCACAGGAGGCTGGTGATTCCCACCACCCAGTACAAGTGAATTTGGGGGAGAAAGAAAAGTATACACCTCCACACAAATGAGAGGAGATTTCTTCAACACCAAAGGTTACTTATGATGGCTGCCCTAATAGCAGGCCACCTCTTCCACATTATCATCTTTATACTAATACTAACCCAGTTGTGTAACCTAACTTGTATGATTATGATGGTACTGTGCAGGGAGGCACAGGGGGGCATGCCATTTGAGGGAGCCAAAGGAATTCAACAGTTCCTTCAGCCATATGTTCCAAGAAATCAAGCCTAACTTAATGTTGATGCTGTGAGGGAGGTGGTGGAGGAATTGTACGGACCTCACTTAAGGCAGATAGGCATACCAGAGTTTCACAAGCCTTGTCCTAATGCAATAGTGATAATACCTATCTTAGAGGATATAGAGTTCCAAAGTTCTCTTTATTTTTAGGTGAAGAATGGCAGTCTATTTTCTGGTAAAGAAGGGCAATCTACTTTGGAACATGTTGCCAAGTTCACCATTCAGTGCAGTGAATTAGCAAATTATAAGAATTTCTGCAATTTCAAATTGAGATTATTCCCTAATTCACTAACTGGTTCTGCTTTTACATGGTATACAACTTTGCCAAGGAACTCTATAATTATATGGCTGGAAATGGAGAGAGCATTCCACACTCAGTTTTTTAGGATGGAACCTGAACTCTGTGTAGCAGAACTACCAAGAATGACATAGAGACCTGGGGAGAATGCAGATTCCTTCATTGGTAGGTTCAAAAAGATGAGGAACCATTGCAAGATCTTCTGGCTAGAGACTGAGTATGTGAAGATGGCTCAGAGAAGGTTGGACATTGAACTAAAAAAAAAGTTTTAGGGAATGGAGTTTAGGGACTTCTATGAATTGTCTGCAAAGGTAGCTGAATATGAGGAACTTCTTAGAGAGGAGAACTAGAGACGAAAGGCTGCTATGGGGACTTATTATCAAGAGGTTCATAACCATGAAGTTGTTGTAGCGGATCTCACTACTTAGGGTTCCTGTGTTTGCCCCATGCTTGTAAAGAAAATGCCTGATCTGTGGAAGAAAACTCATGCTATTAGTGCCCAACCAGAGTACACTTTTGAGGTTTTTAAAACTAAAGAGATTTTTGACTTCCTAGTGAAGGAGAAGTTCATTACCTTTCCTGAGAACTACAAAGCTCCAACAAAAGAAGAACTGAAACACAGAGAATACTATAAGTACCATGATTCCCACAATCATTCAGCTAACAATTGTTGGGCTTTTAGAAATGTAGTGTAGGACAGGATTAACAAGAGAGTTCTAAAGTTCCTTGAGACGAATGAGACCATGTTGGTGGATGAGGATTCTTTTCCTCCAGTGGCTACTGTCAATATAATAACCTTTGATATGCGCTCTCTTATTAATCATAAAAGGAGAATGCAGGAGGAAATGAATAGGAAAGTAAAGCCAATGTTTAAGAATGTATGGGTTTGGAAGTCAGAAACATTGGAAAGAGAAGAGGGTTCCTAAAATTAAGAGGTTTCTAGTAGATTTCAAGTAGTTCTAAAAAAGCATTTCCAAAGAAAATCTCCTAGATTTATGGTTCCTCCAAAAGTTGCTCCAGGGAACCAATGGCACAGAGTTCAACATAAAAAGTTCCCTCAAACTCTCATAAGGACACAGAAAAGAAGACTTAAAAGGCAGAGAACTTTAGAGAGGAGAATGGATGAATGGAAGCTTTCTCCATAAAAGTCTAAGTTTTGAAGAAAGGCAACTGAGGATGAAGGTGTGGTGGAGGAAGAAAAGTATGTGACAGATGTAGTGGATGAGAATGAGTCTGTTGCAAGCTCTAAAGAAATAAGTTCTGTAAAAATAACCAATTTTCTAGTTGGTAGTATTTCTATAACTTTAAACTGTGCTACTGCCTCTATTATTTTGCCTTTTATTTTCAAGGCTAATAATGCATAAGATGACATGATAGAGATTTAACAAGAGGTCCCTCTACCTAAAGAACCTTTGAAAGAAAAATGTAACAGAGAATGATGCTCTTAGCAGAGTCATCATTCAAGCTTCAAGAGGCAGTGGACCAAAAAAGGTGATACTGGAGAAATCCTCAGTAGAGATGACAAGGAATATCAGGCCTCTCTATATCAAAGCTCATTTCAATGGAAAACCAATTTCTCGGGTGCTTATTGATGATGAGTCTGTAGTAAATGTGATCCCTTCTAGAATGTTGGTTATGCTAGGAAGGACTGAGGAGGATCTCATCCCCATAGATGTCACTGTATTTGCTTTCACTGGAGAGGTAACTAAGGTTCTTAGTGTACTACCAATGGAAATCATTGTGGGAAGTAAGACATCTCTTACTACTTTCTTTATTGTGAATTCCTCAGCTAGTTATAATGTTTTATTAGGAAGGGACTGGATACATGCTAATGGTTGTGTCCCTTCCTCCCTTTACAAGTTTTTGTTATTTTGGAAAGGTGATGATGTAGAAGTTGTTTGGGCTGATCTGCATCCTTTTAGTACTCATTTAGATGCAGTGGAGGCTAGATACTATAATGTAGAGTTTGGACCTATCCAGTTTCTAGGAAAGAAGAAAAATGGAGAACTAAAGTCTATCTACATGTCAGGAAGTGAGAATGTCTAGAAATAGGCTAAAGCTCTTGTTAATCCAACTGCTATCGTGCCTTATAGGCCGATGGCTCATGAGCCTATTATTGAACTTTTAAATGGTTGAGTATAACTAAGAATAGTTAGCGGTAGCTGCAGTCGCCATTTTTAGAGCTCAGGTGTAGCAACTGTATGATAGGATTGAGATGGAGAATTTAGAAGTAAATGGTGCAGAGGTTGTTTTTGAAGAAGATCCTGAAGAACTAGAAGATCAAGAAGAAATACAAATGGAAGATTTAAAGGAAGCTCCACCAAAATTTGAAGATGTAGTGCCAGAAGTCACAGATCCAATGGAGGAAGTCAATTTAGGTACTCTAAAGGAACTAAGGATAACTTATGTTAGTTCTCTGTTATAGGATGATTTAAAGAGACATATAGTAGAGGTTCTCAGAGAGTTTAAAGACTACTTTGCATGGAGTTATGAGGAAATGCCTGGTTTAAAGAGAACCTTGGTAGAGCACAAACTGCTAATTAAGCTAGAGTTCAAACCTCATCGACAACCACCCAGAAGAATGTCAAAAGAAGTGGAACTCAAGGTTAAAGAAGAAATTGAGAAGCTACTTAAGGCCAAATTTATAAGGCCTGCAAGGTATGCTCAATGGCTGGCAAATATTATTCCTGTTGTTAAAAAGAATGGAAAACTATGTGTTTGTGTTGATTTCAGGGATCTTAATGCTGCCACTCCAAAGGATGTATATGTGATGCCAATAGCAAACATGTTGATAGATGCTGCTGCAGGAAATGAATTATTGTCATTGGTTGATGGTTTCTGTGGTTATAAACAGATTATGATAGATAAGGAAGATGTTTATAAAACATCTTTTAGGTGCCCAGGAGCTGTGGGGACTTTTGAATGGCTCATGATGCCCTTTGGCCTTAAAAAAGTAGGAGCCACCTATCAGAGAGTAATGAACGCAATATTTCATGATATGATAGGGCATTATATGTAGGTTTATATAGACAACATCATCATTAGATCAAATAAATCTATGGATCATGTGGAGCACCTAAGGAAGACCTTTCAAAGAATAAGAGCTTACAATTTAAGACTTAATCCACTAAAGTGTGCTTTTAGTGTGCAGGCAGGGAACTTTTTGAGTTTTCTTATTCACAGGAGAGGTGTAGAGATTGATAAAAATAAAGCCAGAGTAGTGATGGAGGCTAAGCCACCCAACAATAAAAAGGAGCTTCAAAGATTCCTTAGGCAAGTAAATTATCTAAAGTGATTCATTTTAAATTTAGCTGGAAAAATAAGGGAGTTCTCTGAACTATTGAGGCTAAAAGATAAAGAGGAGTTCCAATGGTAGGAGAATAATCAAAAGGGGTTAACAAAATCAAAGAGTAATTTTCAAAGCCTCTTGTGTTGATGCCTCCTAGAAAAGGTTATCCTCATAAACTTTATATCTCGGTCGCTTATGAATCTATAGGGTGTTTGTTAGCACAGAATAACTTAGGAGGACATGAGCAGGCCATATACTATTTGAGTAGAACCTTAACTTCAGTAGAGATTAAATATTCTCCAATATAGAAATTGTGTTTGGCTTTTTACTTTGCATGCTCTAAATTAAGACACTATATGATTCAAGAAAGGGTTTATATAGTACCACAAAAAGAGTTGGTTAAGTTCATGTTGAATAGACTAGTTATCTCAGGGAGAATTGGAAATTGGTCCTTAGCTCTTGCAGAGTTTACATTGATTTACTTTCCTTATAAATCTATGAAAGGACAAGCATTGGCGGATTTCTTAGCGTATCATCCATCCTTAGAAATCAAGAAAGAAGAGGAGGTGGATCTTTAAGTCTACGGTGTGGAGACCCAACCCTGGGTATTAAAGTTTGATGGGTCTAGCACCGAAAGATCTGCTGGAGTAGGCATTGTAATTATTTCTCCATTTGGAGTAAAAACTACTCTGTCATTTAATTTAGATTTTGAGTGCACTAATAATCAGGCAGAGTATAAAGCTCTTGTGATTGGTTTGGAGATTCTACAAGAGTTAAGAGTAGGAAATATATTGATAATGGGAGATTCATAATTAGTATTAAAGCAACTGTCTGGAGAATTCAAGTGCACCAGTGTCTCTTTAGCTCCTTACTACACTGCTGCAATTCAACTGCTAGAGGAATTTAAAGAAGTTTCATTCCTAGATGTGCCCAGAGAAAATAATTAGGAGGCTGATGAGTTAGATCAGATTGCTTTGGGCTTGAAATTTTCTAATAAGCTTACTCATAAAATGATTTTAGTATAAAAGAGACATCATCCTTCTATTATAGAAAAGGGAATTCTTACCAATACTTTTTTTTGTGGATTTTGATCTTGTAGGAGATTGGAGAATGGAGATAGAAAGATACTTGAGTTCCGCAGGAAAGAAGGTTCCTTATTATCTTAAAGTACTGCTGGAGGGAGATCTTTATAGGAAGGGCTATGATGGTTTGTTACTTAGATGTGTGGGATTTCTAGATGCCATGGAGATCATAAAGCAAGTTCATGAAGGGGTTTGCGCTGCTCACCAATTAGGAGTTAAAATGAGATGGTTGATAAGGAGACATGGCTACTATTGGCCATTAATCCTCAAAGATTACATTCAGTACTCTAAAGGGTGCCAACAATGTCAAAGACATGGAATAATACAAAGGGTTTTTGTAGATGATCTTTACTCTATAGTTAGACCTTGGCCTTTCCGGAGTTGGGCAATGGACTTGATAGGTAAGATTTATCCTTCTTCTTCTAAAGGGTAGTATTTTATTCTTATTGCTGCTGATTATTTTTCTAAGTGGGTGGAAGCAGCTCCTATAAAAAAAGCAGAACAAAAGGACGTTATCCAGTTCATCAAAGAACATTTGATTCATAGATTTGGCATTCCTCAGTCTATTACAATGGATCAGGGCACTATATTTACAGGAGATGAAATGCAAGAGTTTGCAGCTGATTATAGGATCAAACTGGTTCACTCCTCACCGCACTACGCTCAGGCTAATGGTTAGGCTGAGGCATCCAATAAAGTGCTGATTGGGATCTTAGAGAAAATGATGGAAGAGAACCCTAGAGATTGGCATCGTTTGCTGTCAAAGATTCTGTAGGCTTACAGAACTTCAAGATGAAATGCTATTGGTGTGAGTCCTTATTCTTTAGTTTATGGTCATGATGATGTTCTTCCAATGGAAGTGGTAGTTCCTTCACTTAGAGTAGCAAAGTAGAATGGTTTAACATTTGAGGATTATAATGAGGCTATGATCATGGAACTAAAGTACTTTGATGAGGAGAGAATGCAAACACTTAACAATCTAATTGCTTAGAAGAAGAAAATATGTAGGACCTATAACAAGAAAATAAAGAAAAAGAGCTTTGAGGAAGGAGAGCTAGTTTAGAAGGTAATTCTTCCTGTTGGTGTTAAAGACAGTGAATATGGAAAGTGGTTTCCAAGTTGGGAGGGGCCCTTCAAGATTCACATAGTTTTAAAGGGTAATGCATATTGGTTATTGTGTTTGGATGGGGAACCTCATAAAAGAAGCATCAACGGACATTACCAAAAGAAGTATTTTCCCACTATGTGGGAAATGGTAGAAAAATGAACATTTGAATGTAAGGCCTATTGGAATTCATGATACTATACACAACAAAAATTTAAAATTTGTATCACAAACTCAAACCCGGATCCATATAATTTAATTAACTGATTTAATTAGGGTTTCAAAATCTTACCATAATCGTAAGTAGAGGCTAGATTGCTGGAAGGGAAAGAGGAGGTTCACACCAGTGACACCTTACCTCGAGCTTTTTGCTTTCTTTAATCGTATTGAGACGTCTCCAAAAGGATACGTCCTCTATTAGTATCCACATGAACAACTCTTAATTCAAAATGATTCTGTGTGCTAGCACCTTCTTGATTATCTCAATAAATCAAGAATGACAGAACTCTGTGATTTTCATTTTTTCTCAAAAGGGAGAGAAAATGAATTTAGGTGGCTAAAGTGATAGACATATGTGAAACCCTAGAGAATATAATATATTTATAGACTTCTCAATTAGTGTTTCACTTACCAAAATGCCCTTTTTTGGAGTATACCACTATGAATTCTGATTTTATTTTAAATATTAAATCAGAAATATATTTCCTATTTATTTAAGATAACCATTACCTTAAATAAATAAATAAATAAATATATTTCCATAGAGTTTAATTGGGTTTGGTAAACCCATATTCGTTTTGGGCCTGTTCAAAGTGTGTGACCCTCTAGGTTCACATAACATTGGCAGTGGGCCTAAATCCCAATTTAGGCCTACACGTCATAATTGGTCTCTAGCTAGATATTATGACTACCCAAGTTATGTGAAAGCCGATAATCCGACATAATCTTATTACAGTCAATACTGTAGTCCCTTTATCATATGATATCTTAATTAAACATAAGACATAATTTATGTCATCCTTATACAGTTCAATAAAATTATTACTTAATTTCAAGTAGACTGAGAATGATAACTCTTTATCAATTCATTTCAGCATGGCCATGCAATTTTCTTCCAGTCTATCTTATCAAGGGGCCCATAAATATCTTACTCATATTAAATAAGGGATAAATTCCTTCTCAATCATTCACATTCCTCACATAACTCATTTTATATCCAACAACATTCTATTCTTTCATCCTGTTAAAGATAATGTTAGAATGTGTCAAAATAGAAAATAGTTATGTAGAAATCCATGGTGATTTCAAGGTTGAAGCACTAAAACAATATTACTGTGATGAGAATAACTTATGACAATTATCTATGTAGTATTCTCACAGTGGGTCAATCCAGTACATTACTTCTCAAAATAGTACTTATGGGTTGACTTAATATCTCATATTCATGATTAGTAAAACATAACCATCAGTCAACATCATACTAGTCTTAATTCATTATTATGACTAAGGATAATATGAATAGAACTCATATTTAATTTAAAAGTTTTACTATCAAGTCACATACTTGATGTTCTTAGAAAGAATTAACTATTCAAGTAATTATCATAACACAAAAATGATAATGAAGTGCGTCTTTATTAATAAAATAATAAATTCAAAACATAGTTACATATGATTGACCTAGTGCATACCACTAATAAGGCCGTCATCACGGCCACATAGGAAGAACTTGTAATACAAATAGAGTGTTGTAAAGCCAACTCATGGCTCTTTAGAAAGTTTTTCCTATAAATAGGCTTTAGGGCCTATTCTCTGTAAATATTCCTTTAAGTTTAATTTAAAGAAGGTAGGCTTGTTGGCCACCTTTTGTTTTTATGTGTGTCTGTTGATTGTTGTTTAAGTACTTTAAGGAAATTTTAAACAAAGTTTACAAAAAGATCACACCTAATCAAATCATCATCACATCAA
Source organism: Mallotus repandus (assembly GCA_949671775.1). NCBI lineage: Eukaryota > Viridiplantae > Streptophyta > Magnoliopsida > Malpighiales > Euphorbiaceae > Mallotus > Mallotus repandus. The sequence continues at coordinate 1,446 of CATIWM010322418.1, read as the reverse complement.
GGTTCACAAGCAAATTCTAAGTCACAACAAATCTTTGTAGATCAACAAGATCACCAAAGTACAATGTAATGCATGAAGCACACATATGACTGCATGGTTGTTATGCAAGGAATGGTTGCATGATACACACAAATGCAATGTAGAAAGCTTTAAGAGCTAGGTACCTGTAACAGTTTATATTTATGTAGTAATGCTAAAATAGAAAGTATTAAAGTACCAGAAGTTCATCTATAATATAAATGAAAGCATCCACATAAGGTTCTTAACATCAACAAAATGAAAAATCTAAGAAAAGAGTTGCTAATCTAAAAAGGGCCTATTGTTTTACATTTATAGATGGTCTAAATCTAGGTTCCTTAGATTATTCCATAGGGTGCAACATTCTTTTTGTTTTTCTTTGGCCTTTTTCAGGTCATCACACCATTACTGGATTTGCCCACGCCTAACCTAAAAGTTTCATGTTGATCAAAGGCTAGCTGACAAGAACTCTTTAGAGATTCCCCAGTTTGGAGTAGAGATTTAAGTTCAGCTCGTTTGTTGGCTAGTGCATTCTCGAGTTCCTGAATAGCCTGGTTTGCCTGGTCAATTTTGTCATTATTTTCATCAAAAGAACTTTTCTCTAACTCAAACTTATCTTTAGTAATTTTTCAGCTGGGCCACATCTGCTCCAGAGGCATCCACCTAGTGTTCAGATTCTCTATAGCCTGAGTAGAGTCTCTTAGAGATCCAAACAGTACCTCAAAGTTTGGAATTTTTCCAATGGATGAAGAAAGAGCAGCAACTAGGATAACAATAACAGATTGGGCTGAGGATATTTGAATCTCACTTAAAGAAAGAGCATCAAGGCTAAGGAGGTTCTTGAGTGTTGACTTGGCAAAAGACACATCAGACTCAGATGGAAGACTTTTAACTGCATTAGCATCCAAAGGAGAATCAGATAGAGAACCAAAGTCAGAAGTTTCCAAGACCCCAAGGTCAAAAGATAATCTGCCTCCTTCAACAAGATAATCCTACAAGAAAAGGAAATAACATGTGTTCAGCGTAATGGCGAATAGTTTGCCATGAGCTATAAGAAATAGGTTCAAATAATACCTTAGTTCTGATGCAGTCATTGTTAATTTGAGATATATCAAGGGGAACCTCCTCATGCTACTTTGTCCCAAATGATTCCTATGATGTTCTTAAGGGTCTATAATTGTTCATTCAACTTTCTAACCCTCCTTAAAGGTCCTAAGATGATGGAATTGAAGTTTTTCAACACTATTTTCTTTTTTAAATGATTTTATTTTAATTTCCTTTTTAATTTTTCAATTGTTTTCTTTTTAAACTTTAAAAGTGATTTTGATTCTTGCATTTGATTAATGATTGTGCTTGTGATCTTTACTTATTGTTTGATTTTGTGTTAATTGATTTGTTGAGTTTTCTTGTGATTTGTTTGATTTGTGA
>CATIWM010322315.1:0-42453 GCA_949671775.1 Mallotus repandus | reverse complement strand
CTCAATTTAGTCCCTAAGGTTACTCATGTAAACAAGTCAACTAGATTCAATTCATGAAAAATACACATAGTCAAATGAAATGGTTTAATATGCATATGTTCACATAATATTAATTATGGATGAAAATAGGGATGTTACACTAACTAGGCCTAAGGTTCTTCAAAAAATATGGCCAATGGCCCATTACAAAAGTTTATATGAACATACATTGTGTAAATCAAAAAGATGAAGTAACAATTATTCAATCCTATGAATAACTAAGAATAGTTACATTTGAGTTGGTCAAAAAATGCAGAGCCACGCCACAAGGCCTTCAAAATACTGAGAATCCATAATAAATTATCCGTATAAAAAATAAACACAAATCAGTTCAAAAAATTAAAAAGAAAAACAAATAAAATGAATTCTGAGGCTCGGAATATATTGCTTAGATCATTAGAAGAATGAAAGCTCATTTCAGGGCGGCAGCAATAAAAAAAAATGCCACCAAACCCAGAAAGTAGAGAATTCATTTATCTGTTGATTTAGAACAAAATTGGTGGAAGCATAATCACAGCCTCAAAATTCATGAAAACTAAAGACATAAAAATTAGCAAAGTAGTAACGGTATACTCCTTGGCAATAAGAATCCCAAATATAGTCAACAACATTGGACTGAAATGTAGTAAGGCACATAATAAATGGTAAAATATTCAGTAATCAGTGGTGCAGTCACATATTCTGCAGATTTGAAAGTTAGTAAATCATTGAATGTTCACAAGTCACACATCAAAATATACATAATGGGACAAATGCACAGTCAAAGAAAACATCAAATCTGAGGCTCAAAAAGAAGTTTTCAAACCACAAAAGGAAGACAGCTATATTTCTGGCAACTTATAAAATTCAGTCACCAAAGAAACATAACCAAGAAATCCTTTGCAAATCAGAAAACAACGGGTGGAAGCTTCATCATAGCCCCACAAACTGTTGTGCAACAATAACACATATACATATAAAGTTGGTCACATTAAAGCAACACAGGCACCAAACTAAAACAAAGGCACGTATCTTATGTTGCTAATGCAACTTTAACAATATATGCACAAGTATTAGCACATCAAATAGTCTGTAACATGTAATCACAAATAATTAACAAATACACATCAAACACATCAAAAATTCAATGAGTGATGAGCTATTTTACTGAGTCAGATTGCATGTGATGAAGGGCCAACACCAACTTGGGGTAATTCTACAAAACAAGAAGAGGGGAATCATTAAAAACAGAAATAATTAAATATACAAATAACAGCAAATTCAAATACTATGTTAAAGAAGTTACCCTTTTTAAACTTTTCAAGATCCTTAATTGCCTCTTCAATTGAAAATTCATTTGAAGTAACTCGCAGTCAATCCTGACTGCAGATCAGGGCTTCCACCAATTTAGGAGTTAATGAACTCCTAAATACATCTAAAACTCTTCCGCCAGTGTTAAAATCTGATTCAGATGCAACAGTGGAGATTGGGACAACCAATACATCACAAGCCAATCGAGAAAGAGTTGGGAATCTCTCAGAATTCAGTTTCCACCACCTCAACACATTAAAATTCCCCTCCTCTTCTATAATTGCCTCATTTAAGTATATTTCCAACTCAGATTTCTTGTTTTCACCACTACCACTCTCCAGCTTATGCCTTTTGAACTTTGTTTTCAACACCGACATAGGTTTTATATTTGAATCACTCACTGATTGACTGCTAACAACTAAGAGGCAACCTTATGACCGACTGTCACTAACATTAGTATATGAAGCAACATAGTCAGCATACAACTCAAATAAGGCAAACTTCACAACAGAGAATAAGGTTAAACCTCTAGCATTGCCATATATTTGAGGTAATGAGAAGTCAAGGTATTCCAATTTCACACAAAGATTCATAATGTTGGCAAAAAATATCAAGTAATTCATTTTCTCTGGATCCCCCCAGTATTTATCAAACTTCCCCTTCATGTTCATGCCCATTAAGACTATAGAATTATCAACTGATTCAATACACTCAGTCAACATGAAATGAAGCTTAAGAATTTCACTAAAGAAAGTATTAGCTATCACATAATGAGAACCAGATATTCTCATTGTCATATTACAGAAGTGTTTCAATAATTCAACAAGTTTGTTAACATATTGCCAGTTATATAAGTCAAGTACTTCACTTAAGTCAGCTCTAAATGTAAGCTCTTGTTCTTCAAAATTTTTAAATGCTTTTTCATAGAAGCATGCAGCTTTCAACATGACATAAGTTGAATTCCATCTCATAGGCACATCAAGTGATAAGGCACACTTAGTTTCAATACCAACTAATTGACTATACTCGTTGAACTTATGCAGCCTAGCAGGTGAATTTCTTATACACCTAACTGCTTCTCTTACTCCTTTCACAAAAATAGAGACATCTTTCAAACCTTCTTGCACAACCAAATTTAAAATATGCGCACTGCACCTCATGTGTACATACTGTGTTCTAACAGTGCTTCCACTCAAGAAATCAATTTTCTTTTAAAGAATGTTAAGGCAGAGTCATTAGAGGATGCATTGTCTACTGTGACAGTGAATACATTCTTAATCCCCCAATCTAGCAAACATATTTCCAAAGAATTAGCTATATATTCACCCCTGTGTCAGGTAACAGACACAAATGATAATATTCTCTTTTAAAGCTTCCACTCACTATCTATAAAATTTATAGTAATGCACATATAGTTAATTCTTTGGGTTGCAGTCCATGAGTCAATGGTGATACTGACTTTTTGACTGTGTTCTTTTAAGAAACACTTTAACTTCTGCCTCTCATCTAAATACATATCAAAGCAATATCTGGACACAGTCCATCTCAAAGGCATTTTAAACCTTGGACAAGCAACAGTCATCAGATTTCTAAAACCCTCCCCTTCAACAAATTTTATTGGAAGTTCATCTACTATGACCATATGTGAAAGTGCCTTCCTAATTGCTTCCTAGTCAAACTTCCAATTCCCTAAGACACCACTAAATGAATTGCCATTAACATTATCTGGTTTAAAAGTTAACAATGCTTGTCTACTATCTTTACTGTGAGGGTTCTTTAAAAAAATGAGCATATGGTTTCTCAAAGAAGAGGTTCCATTTTTTTAGGTTCAGCGAATATTTTTTTTGCACAATATAAACATTTAGCTTTTACCAAATTGCCTTTCGCATCAAACAGTTTCTCGTAGTGCTCCCACACAACTGCTCTGGACTCAGTTCCTTTTCTCTTTTTTTTCTGTCTGGCCAGTAGATTGTTTATTGGACTGCTCATTTTGCTCATCATTATGTGTTTCTTTCTATGCTTCCACCTCATTCATACCACCAGTAGCATTTCCATTGGCAATAGCCATCTAGCATGAACCAATAGAACAAACAACATTACCAAAATGAATGACAATATCAAAATAATTAGAATAATATTAACGAATTAAAAAAAGGTCAATAATAGACCTTTCTTAGGTCAATTCACGGGGAAGATGGGTGGTTTTATCACACACCTTTAGATGAAGAAACAAACAAAATGATTTAGAGGCAACACAGATAGGAAGCTTCCACCATTTCCATTTGAGGTAACAGGAAACAACTTTTCAATCAGCTTCCACCATTTTTTTCACATATACACTTTAGAAAAAAACTCAGTATGTCAAGAGAGATAATCAACAAAATAAAAGACATACTCAATGAATATCACACACTCATAGAGACTCGGAAGGATGTACACAAAATCACAGAGAGACTCACAGAACCACATACATTGTCACACAAAATCAAGCTTCTACACAAAAAAGACACAAAAAAATTGAAAAAGTCAAAAATTTTCACAAATCTTTAAAAAAAAAAATTTATCTCATTGACAATGAACATTAAAATTTTATTAACAAACACAGAGTCTCTCTGTGACTCACATATTCACGGTCACAGAGCCTTTAAAATTATTCAAAAATAAGATATCTTCCAAATCAACAAAAAAAATTTACATGCAAAGTCCATACTCGATAGATCTAAAAATTTTCTAAGAAAATTTTCTCGGATCGTTAAAAATTTATCGCATCTAAAAACATTTAAGTTTTTCTTTAAGAAAATTGAAAAAAATTTATGAAAAATGCAAACACAACAAAATGCAATGCAATCAAGCAAACATTAAAAAAAATTAAAATGGATCTAAGTAGAAAATAAATTGATCTCTGTAAAATAAATCATTACCCAAAAAATTTCTTTTGTAAACACATATCAAAGATAGATCTAAGCAGATATGAGTGCATATGTGGTTTTTATTTTGGTGTTTTCTGTAACCTAGAGGAAACACAAAGAGTTAGAGAGACAAGAGAGATAAGAGAGACAAGAGAGACAAGAGACCAGAAGATAGAAGACAAAAGAGACTGAGTCCAGAGACACTCAAAGAAGTAAGAGAGTCGAGACTAGATGAAGCGACTAGGTTAAAATTAAGGTTTAGAGAATATAAAAGAGGAAGAAGAAGAGGGTGATCTGGAGAGAGATAGAAGGTTCGAGAATATGGAGAGCGGGAGGGCGGCAAGAAAATGAGGGTTAGGGTTTATAAGTGTGTATTTATATGATTAGGGTAGGTTAAGGGTAGATAGGTCATTGCAACTGTATATATATATATTAATTAATTAAATTATCGGTATTTAAGCGGGTTGGTTAATGAGAAGTGTCAACCGAACCGAGCCCCTAATTTCGATCTTGCTCCATCACATACCCCGATCCACTTCACATACAAATTCGGTTTAGCTTCAGTCGGTGCCCTCGATTCGAGTTGGTTTGGGTTTTGCAGGTCAGACAGTTTTTACACACTCCTAAACGTGCCACGTTATCTAAAAGTGTTGACCTGTCGTTAACCACACTACTATATGTCTGATATGGCACCATCACGTCAGTGATCACATCATCGATGTATCTACGTGGCCTAGACACGTCATCAAACTGGACTTAGCCACATCATCAAGGTGATGCACATGGCTTTGTCACGTCATCAAATGGATCTACGTGGCTTAGACCATATCATCACTTGACTTTCGTGGCACTTAGCACATCATCAAAGTGGACCTATTGGCACTAGCCACGTCAACCATCATAGCTACATGGCATTTACAACATCATCAATGGTGACCTACGTAGATGAACACGTCACCCACATTTAAAGTGCCACGTGATTGGAAGACCTGCGTTTCACATGACTACGTGGCACTAGCCAAGCAGCTACCACGATGATGACGATGAGTCTCACCCGTTATTCCTCCTCTTCAACGACCAGGTTTACCTCCGCCGGCACCTCCTCTATTGTAACTCTAACCACCACCACCCTTTATATTATTCCACTACTACTATTCGGTTGATTTCCTCCATCTTCACCCATATACCTATAGGACTCAATACCGACACCATTATTCCTTACCCTAACCCGCCACTAAGCTCCTCCAGTCTTTTTCAATCCTCTCTTTTCTCTCATTGCCAGTACACAAGGCTCACATCGCACTGGTGCTGCTACTACAGCACTAGTACTCACAAGCCTTCATCAGTTTAAAGCACAAGGCTTCTACGTGAACAAAGAAGGAGAAGAGGATGTTAAATTTAGTACTGTAATTGCAGGATTGGTCTTCAATATATAGATAGACTAAAACGTAGGCCAAGAACAAATCACTTCTAATTCTAAAATAATAGTAATGATCAACCATATTGAACAAATGTTCACTACATTTAAGAAAGGATTCTGAAAAATGGGCTTGGAACAAATTTGTAGGAACTGATAATAATTTAATTTGATTAATTTGTTGCATTTGTAGATAAGGTTGAAGATTATGGTTTAGACGGTGTTTGGCATAACTGTTAGAGGGGAGCTAATAGTTGTTCAGTTTCTAACAGCTACAAAATAGTGTTTGGTTAATAATTTAAAATGGTATCTATTAGCTGTTGGGACACCTATCAACTCCTTTTCATATCAACTCCAATTTGAAACTTTTCATGATCAAGTCCCATAAATTTAAATTGAATTGCTTAATTGTTTCTATTTATTTAAATGTAATTATTTAATTCTCTATACCTATCTAACTTAAATTAAAAACTATATTTTTGTATATTATTTTTTTCCTTTCATATCTTTTTAGTTAATTTTTATTTATTTCTTTTGTTGATTAATTTTTTTTGAAAATTGATTTAAAGATTTACAAATATATTATATGTATTTTTTAATAATAATAATAATTAATTAATAAAATAAATATATTACTATATAATTTATTATATTTAATTACATAATTTTTAGTATTTAAAATTATAAATATAAAATATTTTTTGAAATTAATATGTATAGTTGAATACAATTGAATATATAAATAATTAAATAACAATAAATATAAAATTTAAACAACTTAATTAATGTCTATAATAATCATTAAACATATAAACAGCAACAGTTGTAAATAGTTTTACCAAACACTTAACATTGATCAGCTAACAGCTAGCAGCTACCAGCTATCAGCAACAGCTTAGCCAAACAGACCTTTAATTATACCAAGTAATGTGCACCATACTAATAGGTGCAAATGTCAGTTTTTTAGCATGGTTTTACAAATACAGCATCCTTGTTAATGAAAATGTGTGAGATTTCAAGATAATTTCCTAGTTCTTTAATTTCTTGTTTCTTTGCTCTCACAATCCCATCACAATCGTTTATAGTTTCCTTTTATGTGCTTGTTTGGTATTCCTAATACCTTGTTCTTGTGCATCATATATTATTAGGATTGGATTAAATGATGAGCAAACAGGACAACGATGATAATAAAAAGATGAAAAAATTAAAAAAAAATTGGTGTCTCAATTTTTGTATTTTTTCTATTTGAATGTCTGATTTTTTTTTTTTTTTTTGCAATCAAATGTCTGAACTTTAGAAAAGTATACCAATGTAGTGTTTGTCCTCAGTCAGATCAAATAGAATCCACTTTTATCCCAGTTATTAACCATATCATTTGTCACAGGTGTTGCATTATTTAAAGAATAAAATTACCCTTACTCAGTCACCTTCACTGTCTGCGGTGAAAGTTAATATTGAGGTTATTTTGTCAATTATAATCTTTAATAAGGTTAATTTTATCTTTTAAATAATGTAAATAATGCAATACACGTAGCATATGACATGATTAATAATTAAAATAAAAGTGAATTATATTTTATCTGACTCAGCACCCGATCAATATTAAATTTACTGAAAACACTATATTGGTATGCTTTTCTAAAATTTAGACATTTTATTAAAAAAAAAAAATTCAGACACTCAAATAAAAAAATCACAAAAGTTAAAACATAAAATTTGTAATTTTTCTTAAAAAGACCAATGGATTTTTTTTTAGCTCTGCCGACCAGCAGCTTCTTTGTCAACGTGGCAGTCAAAACACTATCAGGATGGTTGCAGAAAGGGCAGGTGAAGGTGGTGTCAAGCTTCTCCACTCGCTTCGGCTTCTTCACAGGGCGCTTTGATCTTCTCTTCCCCATGGTTCTGATGCTGAGAACGACTCACTCGCTTGCTAGCCGCGATCCATTGATGTATGAAAAGAACTGATTGTAGTGATCTTTTTTACCATTTTTTTTGGGTATGTGTGTTGAGTTCATGGATGGTTTCCATGATATCGAACAGACAATGCAATCTAGCAATTATAATTAACAAGATTTAGTGGCTGGTCTATTTTATTAGTTGAAAATTTGCTGTTGAAAGTACTATAAGCTTTAATTTTGTCTGAGACGCATGTGGTAGAATGAAAAGCAGACGCAGTAACATGAATCCAATTTAAAAAAAAAAAAAGGATTCAAACGAATTTGTATTAACATTTCCAAGAACTCATAAAACAGAGACAGTAAAATGAATCCAACTACTTGGAACTCTGGGAGCAAATCTATAAATAAAGACAACTAATTACATAAAGAACTATGACCAATAACAATATCATTAATTATCGCATACAATTAAATAATAATCAACCAACTATAGAGTAATGAATTCCAAGCAGTTACCAATGTTGTATTGTATGTATATCATGGTTTACCAGGCTCATCATCTTCATCATCAATATCCCAACTCAAGTCTTCTTCTTCCTCTGCAGCACTCAGCCGCTTACGCAAATCTACTCTGCCCGAACTTGCTGCACCCCCCACAGTTGCTTCCCCATTACTTTCATTAATTTCTTCAATTTCATCCCATCCAAGCTCCTCCTCCTCCCCCTCCGGCAATAACGACTGGCTCGAAACCAATGATATATCACTGCCGCCATTATTATCCCCTTTCACCTCTGCTTTCTCCAACTTATTACTCCTATCATCAACTAAATTCTCAATCCCATTTTTATTGTTGCCATCTTCATCTTCATCTTCAAAATCCCAGCTCAAATCCTCTTCACCCGAAATTGCTCTCTTTACAAGCAAAGCTCTAGCTTCCTCTGCTTTCTTTAATTTGTGCACTTTATAAAAATATCTGCTCCAAAAACTTTGATTATCTACTTTACTAGGCACAACCTCATTATAAATTTCCTTAACAACCCTGTTTTCACTAATTAAACTATCAATTTCCAATTTTTTCTCTTCCAAATCAAACAACCCTAATCTCCATTCATCATACTCAACCTTATCCTCTGGTTCAGTACAATAAGTATTTAAATCGCCCTGAATTGCATTCACTTGCACATCAAAACGACTGTACCGTTTTAAATTTGAAGACTCTCGATTCCTATCTGAATCACCATCATCAGTTAAAATCGCGCCTTTACCGTGCGATATAATTTTAGCCGTTGAGTTCCAGACGGTTGCTCCGATATCATCGATGGCTTGACCGACGGTTTCGAGTGATTCCTGTGCGACGGAAGTACCGACCTCGAAGGAAGCTGGAAGGTCCTTGACAGCGCGTGAGGCAACTTCTCTAATAACTGCGGATTCCTTTCGGAGACCGGATCCTAACTCTTGCAAGTCTTTCCGGTAGGTTTCGATCATGGACTCTGATTTAGTGGCTAGGGTTTTGATCAAGCTGCCGAATGACCATGTGGGATTGGCGGTGGTGGTATGGGCAGGAGCAGGTTCGGTGTCATGGGTTTCCGAATCAGAGGTTGGGGAGTCTGGTCCGGATTTGGGTGAATGAGGTGGAATAGATTCCTCTGAGAACACGGATTTGAAGAAATTCATTGTATATAGAAGAGAAGAGTGGAGAAGAGAACAGAAAAAGATGGCGTGGTTTTGTAATTGATGATGCGAATGATTTTTAATGAATTTTAGTACCTACCCGCGAGTCAAAATCATCTTATCATTGAAGTTTGACTTCAGCTATTTATCTATTCATTTAGTTTACATAACGAGAGCATTGCTGAATATGAAGTTTTTAAAATAAAATTTTTATTCGAATTTTGTATTTAAAAATAACTTAGATTAAACGTGGGCGACTATGGTTAGAAAAATATTAAGAGGTTAATCCAACAATCCATTGAAATTATATTATATTCCATAAAATTAGCATTCCAATGCTACAAACACTGGGGTTTTAATAAGGATAGCAAATTTTACATTTGCTTACAAACAAAGCCATGCCCTAAAAATAGAAAAAAAATAAAAACTCACTGATGTTGCACAAACATGATCAGAAGCAAGAATGCTGTATTGGAAATCAAAACCGACAATTTGAATATGATTGATTTTGAGGACATTGTGACTGTATTCACTATGACTTCTGATGTGAAAAAAAGATTACAAGCACACGCATCTTTACTACAATTTCTTTGAGATAACCCTGAACCCTGTTGTTTTGACAAACAGCAATTGTTGTAACTCTTCGCAGAGAATTAGCATGAGCCTCAAGTCGGGATGTTTCCATACTAAAAAGGAACTAGCTGTCCAGATTTGGCGGGCGAGATAATCTTTTTATTTCCTTGATGATTAGTTCTTTTTCCTCCTCAAATTGCTCGTCTTCGGCACCTGAAGGAGGGAATTAACACCAAAAAAAAAATTAAAAAAAAATTACAAAATTCTACAGAGGATGTTTCTCTAAAATGGCAGGAAGACAATGCCATAATGGTGTACCTTTTCCAACAGAAAGATCATTGAGCAATTCCACCAATCTTTCGCTGTTTTTTGCCAAAATTACTTTTACTTCTCGTGGTTTGTTAGGATTAGCAACAAAGACCTGCATAAACCAAGACATTGGAAACTCTTAAGAAGAGCTGTATATGATAATTTATGCAACGAAATCCTGATTCATTTGTTCAATCTGCAAATAAAGAATGCAGTGAAAAATGCACATGATAAAAGTCAAAAACAAAAAATGTTGGAAAAAGTTTTTAAAAAAAATCAACTTGCTACAGGATATGGATATCTCCGTGCTACTCAGCTAATACAAATAACAAGCTGAGTGCAGGAGTAAATTTAGCAAATGATATACATGCTTAAATGAAAATCTTCTAGTTCCATTAGTATTTGCACCAATGAGGAAGGTTTGGGGCCGAAGTCTGAGATAAAAGTATAAGAAAAAGTAGTATTCTTGTATTTTCGCAAATGAAATAGCCTGGATATAACTAGCAACCAGAATAAGATGACAGAAATTCCAGAACCTTGAAAATGTGGAAAGCCGAGAGCTGAATATTTTTGCTTGAGTCCTGCTCAGACAAACAACCAAATAGAAAAACTGTTACAATACAAATAAATTATTATAAGTCATTCAATTATATATTCAAGTCTTAGTATCTTATCAGACAGACAGGTAAAAGCATATAGCTCAAACAGGCCAAGCATATACTGAAAATTACAGGTTGAACAGGAAAAGCAAAGAGAGTTTCTGATGGTCCTGAGATGGCCAACAGCTTTAACTCAAAATTATTCATATCTAATTGCACAAATGATGGTGCTCCCGATTCAAAGTAGTCAAAGCTTCAAACCATCCAAATTGAACCCCATTCTTGAAGATTTTCAAATCTGTAATTTTCATTCCATTTGTGAGTTTCTAAGCTCAAATGTAATGCCTGCTTATTAAGTAGCAGTTGGCTATATGGCATCATTAATTTAGAACATCCATCTAATTGTAATCCTGTACAGCAAATCACTCGAGCAAATAGATCCAATATAAAGATGCAGAAAATAAGAGGTGGAAATGAAAATATTTGATACCTTCAACAATGTCATCATGACCTTTAAATACCGAACTTCTAAAATATACCGCTTCATTATATGGGAATTTGGAGGCTCCAGAAGGAAATCCGAGAGAAGCTAAATACATTAACAAAGTCTGGTCACCTGAGAGATGAAAACAACTCCAGAGTAGGATCTATAACTTACTGCAGAAACTAACCTTCAAGGATTGCCTTCTTGTAACATAATTAGGAGATGTCAATAGCTTTTCATACAGATCAAAGAACTGGAAAAACAATAATGTGTTGCATCAGTTGCCTTACACAGGCAATACATGAAGAATAACATAAACATGCCAAGATAATTGTGAAACCATCTTCATTGCTCTACTACATATCAGTGGAAGATAATTGAAAAAAAAAAAAAAAATCAGCAAAAATGAGAAAAAGGGTTGCAAAAGACCAGCAAAGTCTTCCCTATTGTTTGGTTAATATCAACAACAGTAGGCTCTTAACAAAGCAGACTCTTCAGTTAGATATTACTTGACCATAACAAGATCAATTGTTAAGAAATATTAGTGCCTACTTCTATCCAAGATATGATACCATAAAAATGATGAGTGGAAAAATGTACCTCATCATAGTGAGCAGTTAGATATTCAGCAACCACAGTGTCATGTTTTGTAAGTAAATCCTGCAACCATTTATTGGTAAAACATGTAAAGTATGCACAACTAAACGTATAAAAACTGACAGGTAAACATAAAGAAACTAAGAACTTACAAACTAATAACTCTGACCTTGAAAGTAGAGAAAGCATCAGAAGCGATATCAAAGTTTGGCAATTCCACAAATTTGAAAAACAACTCAAAGCTTGCAGACTCTAATACGTATCTGAAAAGTCACTACAAAAATTAAAAGTGTGAAAAACTTGAAACTTGACCACCTTAAAAAATAAGTAATAACTTCATCCATCCATTTTAACCTTTGACAGATTAATAAATTTTAAACAAATAGAAATTTTGCCTCACAAAAAAACAGTAAAATAACAATGCTAATTTCCATTAAGCTGTTCCAGCGAGTCCACTCACTGCCATTTCTCAAGAAAAAAACATGGATGCAGAGCACTTCATGGTTGATCTAAAGAAGTAAAGCTATAGTGTACTTGCACAGTCCTAAAGCTATCTCTTCCCTTCTAGATATTATATATTTATGCAGCAGTAAACAAGGTTCAAATTCACATAATCATCCATAGAATCAAACAAATCCAGGAAAGGAAAAATAACCAATGAGCACAATATAGAAGAAAGCTTATAGTGAAAACAGAGCTCACTGCTCACACATAATGAGCACCTCATTCCAAACATGACGCAACAATATCACTTAACATTCTTTAGAAATAATGGCAGACAAGAGTAACTCTTCCAATAATTCTAACTCCTAATTCATTTTCAGTCATTGAGTTAGCACAAATTATAGATTAGAACATTAAGAACTAGAAACAACCATGAAAGGAACTGAGGAAAAGCTTGATGTCTTACTTTGCAAGTGATGGAAATTTGATGCACTCCCTTAACATGAGTCCACAATTCAAGGCAATTTCCTTGTTATCATAGCTGCTTCCAGAAGACAACAGTAAGCTCCATGCAATATCACATTATCAAATCTCATAAGTAGATGTGAATGCAACAACCCAAGAATTAAAAACTCTTTTCCTTTTCACTGGACCATTTACAAAAATGCATTAAACGGACATATCGAAGGCCATAACGAGAAACCAATAATGGGCATATCAAAAGTTCATAGCACAAACTTAACACCATTAACAAGAGGCAGAAAGCGCAGAAAAATTATGCATGCATATTTACCACACGACAAGAAAGTCCAGTAATTCCAAACGGTTCTCTAGGTATTCTACAGAGCAATATTTAGAATCAACCTTCTGCTTCAAGATTACGGACCAGCAATGGACTAAATCCTTTCTTGTCTGCACGGAAAAGACACTGTATCACATTAATGCACGCCAAAAATAAAATAAAAATTTTTTTAAAAAAATATAAACTCACAGCCCATCCCAAATTAGGAAGTTTGTGAATCATAAGAGCAAGAACATCCTCTTTGCAAAATTCAAGCACCAGCTGTGAAACTTGATCAGCGTTTGGATCAAACTCAGAGTCTCCACATAGCATACACCTCATTGCTACAACATTTTTCTCAACTTCTTCCAATGCCTGCGCAATTCCAAAAACAATGCCGTAAAATTAACTTCGATACCTAAAATAACAATAATGTCCAATAGCAATTTGAATTTTAACGTCACTAGAAGCAAGATCATCATTCATCAATAGAACTAGTTAAAAATCATTGCAATGAAGAAATTGATCTTAATTAAGCAAAAAAAAAAAAGAAAAAAAGCGATAATCATTAACATCAGAAACAGAAAAAACCTTCTCGAGTGCTTTAACTTCGACAACGGTTTTGATATCGAGAGCCACAAGACTATCTTTGATTGCTTTCACCACCTCCGCCGGCGTTTTAGGCCTCGACGGCTTGAAGAATGAAAACGACATGATGACGATGATCGTCGACGATCGATCGATCGATCAAACGTTTCGTTTCTTTTTTTTTTCAGTTGCTGTTGTTGTTGTTATTTCACTGATTTGATGAAATGGAAAGTTTTTTTGGTGTCTGAATTAAAATGAAAGAGAGAGAGAGAGAATCTGAAAAAGTAAAAGTGGTTTTTGGTTTTTTTTTTTTTTTTTTTACTTTTTTGTTGGGTTATTTATTTATTTTCATAAAAAAAAATGGTTATTTTTAGGTCGTCTGTGATGTTCAGAAGCAGCCTTTTCACGTCAGCTTTTCAGCCCCCATTGGGAATTTTGGGAGTCTTTGTTTGAATATTTTAGGTATTATAATTATACGCATTATCCAATTTGGCCCCATTCTTTTATTTTATAAAAATTCAACCAATAATTTATGAATTATTTGAATAGCTTTGCTTTAAAAAATTATATTATGAAAATAATTTTAAGAAATTATTTATTCTGACTATATTACACTTTATATTAGATTTATAATATAAAAATATAATTTTTTTTTTATCATGGGAGGGGGTGGGGTGGGGTGGGATGGGATGGGGGAATCAAACATTTCCCTCTTTATTATGCCAGCCCCGTGGATGGGATGGCTTGCCATCCCTTCCTAGGCGGACCGGCAAATATAAAATTTATTTTATTAATCATATATATATATATAAAGATGAATCACAAACTCAATTATATCAATCGAGCATCACTTAACTTCAGGTGAGATTTCAATCTCCAACATTTTTTTTGCCGGACTGTTACACTCGGTCCATCTAACTGGATTGAGTTAATTATTCATTGTCTTATTCTCTATACATACCATATCTATTCAACAATCTAATATGAATGACTTAAAATTTACTTGATTTTTAGAGCCCTAATCATTATGTAGGAGAGATAGTTGAATAGTTGAAGGCATAGCATATATATTTGAAATAAATATTATGGAAAAAAAAAAAGTTCACCAATCTATTTTTCAAGACTTTTTGAAAAGTTAATTCATAAATCATAACTCAATTACTAAACTCAATTTTTTCGCCAACTATAGATTATTATAACACCATTTTACAAACACACTAAAACAATTTTTTTTAGTTTTGTCAAAAAAAAATTTAATTTTAACATGCAACATAGGTAATTTATATTGTTAACATTTTAACCAAATTTTACCTTCAACTTATCATTTAAAATTTCCCAAAATTTTAATTTTAATCTCAATAAAGTTTTTTTTTTCTCTTTTCAGTTTGAGAAATCATTTACACGTTGATTAATATATGTGTATACAAATTATTATACCAATAATTTTTATGTTGAAAAAGGTAAAAGAGATTTAAGGGAGCGTTTGATTTGTATTTTGGAATCGGAATCAGGATAAAAAAGAGAATAAAAATTGAATAAAATGTTTGGTTCTCTAATGAATGATAATGGGTATAAGAATTAAATATCATTTAACAACTAAAATTTTTTTTATGAAAAAATATTTTTATAATTATTTTTATATATTAAAAATTAATATTATAATTATGTATTGTAAGATATTTTTAAAAATAAGAGAAAAATAATAATTCTCGTTAATGAAAAATTACATATTTATTTCTATATTAATTTTAGCCAACTAAATATTAGAATTTAGAATCGTTCATTTCAATTATAATTTTTATTCTTAATTTTTTACCAAATAAATGTGCCGTTGGTAAAATTAAAATTAAAATTTTAGAAGTTTTAAGTGATAAATTAACTGTGTAGGGAGGATGAATGGCTAAAGTGGCAAATCGGCCCCTAAATTATTTTTTAAGGTGCAATTAATCTCAAATTCCACTTCTTTGGCTATTACGCTCGTAAATATCCCAACTTTGGCAATTTAACCTAATTTTTCTTTAAAGTTGAGAAGTGCATTGCACTTTCTTAAATTAAAAGAATAAATATTTTTTTATGTACAAAAATAATATTATTAAATAATAAATATAAAATATAATTTTTCTCTTTCCTCATAATCTCTCACGCCTCTAACTTTATTGTCGCCTCCCATGTTGTCGTCGCCTCTAGTGCTACCTTCTTCCTTTATTGTTGTTGCCTCCTTTTACTCACCTCAATTGTTCTTACTGCTAATTCTTATTCTTTTATTTTTGCCTCCCACACATCACCTCCCACTTTGCCTCCGCCCATTAACAACCTTCGCCTCCAACACTGTCACTGCCCACCTTAACCATCGCTGCCTTCAGTCTACCTACACCAACATGCCTCAACTAGTAGTTCCTTTGGTCCACCTTTAATAGTCTTACTGCTACCAACCTTCATGAACGATAATACTCTTACTACTTCTTTTTTCTTATTTGTTTTCTTAATTAACACTAGCCTCAAAAAACAATTAACATTTCCTTTACTCCTCACTAATGGGTAAATTTATTTATAATTGTTGAATTATAAGGGTTGTTAATACTACTATTAGTTTCATATAATATTGTTATTGATTTTATGTATTTTTTGTTGTTGATTTTGTTGGTGGTGGAGTTGTTAAGTTTGGTGGCAGTGACAGTGGTGTAAGTGATCGTGTTAATTTTGATGGCAAATGGTTGTTGACGGTGGTGGTGATGCCTACGTGGTGATTAGGTTGGCTGGTGATTTCCAGCTCTCCCAATCTTAATTTTATTATTATATTTTTTTAAGTGATGATTTTGTGTTTCTTATCTCAGTGGATTGTGTTGGTAATAATTTATTGTCCTTCTTTATTCCTCCATTATTAAGGATATAAAGGAGCAAATGGTGTTGGTGGGTTGTGTTAGTGGTGCATGCATCAGTGTTGAACAGTGATTGTAGAGGTCAAAAAATGAGGTGGATTTTGGATTTGTGCTAGTGGTTTTATGTGGTGATGGCTTTGTGCATTAATGATCTTGTTGGGCGATGCCGATGATGGCAGAGCCGTAAAAGTGTTGGTGTGCTGGTGGCGGTGTTGGGTGCCGGAGGTGATAATGGTTTTGTTAAAAAGATGAACAATTATTGTATTGTATTAAAATTAACATAATAAATCTATTTTATTAAGAGGAAGAAAGAAAAAAAAAGATGTTAAAAAAGAAAGGAAAAAGAAAGATATAATTTTTATTAGTATTTAATATGCTCCACTTGTTGTAGGAAGAATGTGTAATTCACTCTCCCAAATTTGGGTTAAATTGCCAAAATTGGGATCTTTATGGGTGTAATGGTCAAAAAAGTCGAATTTAGGATTAATTGCACCTCGGAAAATAGTTCAGGGGCCAATTTGCCACTTTAGCCTGAATGGCTAAATGGAAAATAGCAACAGTTAAAACTCACATTTTTTTTCATTTTAATCATTTCTTCTTGAAGCCGACCGCACCGATTTCCTGAAAATAAATTGCCTCGAAATTCCTTCTTCATTCGCGCTCCAATATTCTAAAAACCGAAACAGAAGAAAAAAGAAAACCTCCTGCTCCATTTCTCAATCATGCGAGGCCACGATTGGATCAACACGTGTCTCCCGGACGAGCTAATCGTTGAGATCTTCAGGCACCTCAACTCCAAGGCCAGCCGCGACTCATGTTCTCTCGTCTGCAGACGCTGGCTCTCCCTCGAGCGGCTCAGCCGTACTACTCTGCGTATCGGTGCTTCCGGTAACCCGGACCTGTTCGTCAAGCTACTCGCGCGCCGTTTCCACAATGTGAAAACCATTCACATAGATGAGCGGCTTTCAATTTCTAATCCTGTCCCTTTCGTAAGACTCAATTTCATTAACTCCCTTTGATAGTTTAATTTGATTGTATTCGTGAAGAGTTTATCAGAAATGATGCTACACATCTTCATCTTGCGTTAAAAAGTGCTATTTTTGTTGAATTTGAAATACAATATTATTGTTAATTACGATCGTTATTTGAATTTCTGATGTTATTTGATGTGATTTCATGGGGGATTTTAGAAAGCTGTACACTTGAACCAATTTTATTGCTACCCACTATGTGTTGTGTGTGTAGTGACCGTGTAATGTAATGTTCTGTATAGGGAAGAAGAAGGGTGAATGATCAATCTGTGCCATTTCTTAAGTTACATTCTGATAAAGACGACGGTCTTGAATCATACAGTTTGTCTGATGCTGGACTGAGTGCTCTTGGCGATGGATTTCCAAGGCTAGAGAATTTGAGCTTAATCTGGTGCTCTACTGTTTCAAGTGCGGGTTTAATGTCTCTTGCATACAGATGTATTTTCTTGAAATCTTTGGATTTACAGGTAATGCTTATGTATTTTTGTTTCTGATTCTGTTTATTAGCTTTGTGCTTTTGTTTTGCATATGGTATTGGTTGAATTTGTGTGATTTGAGGATCATGTTCTAGTTTCATGTCCTTACGCTAGTTTAGCATCATTTTTCTTTTTACTTTTTGATGCTTGCATGTATTGTTCACTTCACTGAATTTTACAGTGTTACATTTTCAGCACTTTCTGAGCTTGAGTTCTTTCTTTCTGTTTATCCGTATTTCCATTTCATCCCCTTTCTTTACAGGGTTGCTATGTTGGAGATCCTGGTCTGGCTGGTGTTGGAAAGCGCTGTAAGCGGCTTGAAGATTTGAACTTGCGTTTTTGTGAAAGTTTGACTGATGCAGGATTGGTTGAATTAGCCCAAGGCTGTGGGAAATCGCTAAAGTCTCTTGGTGTTGCTGCCTGTGTAAAAATTACTGATGTATCATTGGAAGCTGTGAGCTCTTATTGCAAATCTCTTGAATCTTTGTCATTGGATTCAGAATCCATCCGTTCTAGTGGTGTTATTGCTATAGCCCAAGGATGCCCTTCTTTGAAAGTGTTGAAGCTACAATGTACTAATGTTACGGATGAAGCTTTAATTGCTGTGGGCACCCGTTGTTTATCATTAGAGTTGTTGGCTTTATTCAGTTTCCAGCGATTTACAGACAAGTCAGTTTACCTTATTTCTTCTTTTGAAATTAAAAGTGATCAGGATAAATTTGAACTGAACTAACAAAATGTGATGTTGTCTTTCTCCTTCTTATAGTAACTTTTATTTTTTTTGAAGGCTGTGAGGGAAGTTTTGTCGCCTTATTTTTGACTCTTCTATTGGGCTATATGAAGTTATGCAAAATTAATGCCATCCTTTTTCTACTATTCTTTGATTTCCTTTATGCCTTCGCTTTCTAATGAATGGACTTTTGCACTTTAGGTAGTGGCAGGATTTTTTGATAAATGTGATGAATCAGGATGATTGAGGATGTCTATTCTACTTTTCAGGGGCTTGCGATCCATTGGGGATGGGTGCAAGAAATTGAAAAATCTTACTGTAAGTGATTGCTACTTCCTGAGTGACCAGGGTTTAGAAGCAATTGCCACTGGTTGTAGAGAACTGACACATCTTGAAGTTAATGGGTGCCACAATATTGGAACAATTGGACTGGAGGCCATTGGAAAAACTTGCCCGTATGTTTCCTTTTATTTTTTTCTTCTCCACAATTTTATCTTTTACTTGTTCTTTCCTGCTTTTTCCAACAAAAATAATGTTGCTACTACCTTTGGACTGTTCCTCATGTTGTCAGTATTGAAGCTGTTGATTTTTTGCAGAAATCTGATTGAGTTGGCTTTATTATACTGCCAAAGGATTGGCAATCATGCACTTCTCGAAATTGGAAAGGGATGTAAGTTCTTGCAGGCTCTTCATCTGGTAGATTGCTCTAGTATTGGTGATGATGCCATTTGCAGTATAGCTAGAGGCTGTAGGAATGTGAAGAAACTTCATATCCGTCGATGTTATGAGGTGTCTTTTCTCTCTGTGTCCCTCTCTCTCTTTTATACACAGCACATAGACACACAGAGGAAGTCACGCACATAAAGACAAACTTCCTGCAGTACTGTTATTGAGATATATGAAATGGGTGATGTAATCATTTAGTTTTAACCTCTGATACTCCCTTTTGCCTCCTTAGCATGTAATGTCAGATTACTAATATCTTCTACTTTCATATAACTAGCACAACAGTTATCTGAATTTGTAGTAGTAATTTAAATATTTTTACTTTGTCAGTTACCCATTTCACATCATCTCTTCTGTTTTTGTTATAATTTCACTGATAGATTGGAAACAAGGGAATCATAGCAGTTGGTGAGCACTGCAAATCTCTCAAGGATCTTAGCCTTCGATTTTGTGATAGGTAAAGCACTCGAACGCTCTCTTACAGCCATAATTTAGATGTTATCCTTTTCTGTTGTTATTGTGAAATTCTGCATTAGTTTTTCGATCAATCTTTCCATGGGTAGCTTTTTGTTTAATTTGGGATACAGGCCCTTAATGTAACCTCACATTTGTTTCATATTACTAGGGTGGGGGATGAGGCCCTTATTGCCATAGGTCAAGGTTGCTCTTTGCAACATCTTAATGTTAGTGGCTGTCACCTAATTGGTGATGCAGGAATAATAGCTATTGCAAGAGGGTCCCCTGAACTCAGTTGCCTAGATGTAAGCGTACTTCAGGTATGCCCCTCCTCTCTGTCTCTCTCTCTGCCTCCATCTCTATGTTTTGGTCCTTGCAGTTTTCCGTTGCATGTAGGCCTTCTTTAGTAACTGTGCTTCACCTTGTGTAGCAGCTGTAATCCCTTCTTTCATGCTAAGTTGTGTTGGGGAACTTTTTGTGCGTTAGGTGGATGAATGCAAGCAAATGCTTGGCATCTATGCTTGAAGATGTTATACTCGCTCGGTGTATAATATTATAATATCATTTTTGCTGTATCAATAATGTCGAGGGATTACTAGATAGAATATAATAATACCTAAAGAACTTGTCAGCATGAGCAATATAATAACTTGTGATACATTTTTCTTTATTTTATTTCCTCCATTCTCTTTCTAAAAGTTAACAGAAATAGCATCTCATCAACCATTTCCCTTGAACAGAATTTGGGGGATGTGGCAATGGCTGAATTAGGAGAAGGCTGTCCATTACTTAAGGAGATCGTTCTGTCACACTGCCGACAATTAACCGATGTTGGTCTAGCACATCTTGTGAAGAACTGCAGCATGCTGGAGTCCTGCCATGTGGTTTATTGTCCAGGAATAACTGCAGCTGGAATTGCAACAGTGGTGTCTAGCTGTCCAAACATAAAAAAGGTCCTGGTTGAGAAGTGGAAGGTTAGTGAAAGGACAAAACGGAGAGCAGGCTCGGTCATTTCCTACCTATGCGTCGACCTTTAGGTTCCAGATTGTTTGGATTTTCAATCTCCGAATTTTAGATGTATAAGCAAGAGTTAGTTCAGTGGCTTTGTAATTTTTTTTCTTCCATTCTGTTTCGTATTTATTTCTTTACATTTTGAATGCACCTCTTTATAGCTTAAATTGTAATATAGCCATGGTTTCAAATGCTTAAGGGATAATGTTTTGTGTTGCGATCCAGTATGCAGGGAGTCACGATAAATTATTAAATAATTCCATATTATGGGTCCTTTTTAAAAAATTAGGGGTAAAAATGTAAAAATAATAAATTATTAAATAATCCCATAATATATGTCCTTTAAAAGAATTAGGGACAAAAATGTAAAAAAATAAAATTTATCTTCAACCGGCAATTGCAAGCATATTAATGTTCATGTTTAAATTATGTCTTGTTTGCATTAGCAACAAGTGTTTTCGACTCATAAAATTATATTAAATTGCATTATTACATGACATGTATATGGATAGATTGTATGATAAGAATAGGTAAATTTTATAAATTGATTAAAGCATGAAATCTCGTGATGCCTTTTGAAAAAAATCAAAAGAGGTGATTGCATACCACTTAAACTAATACCATCTTCAAGCTAATCCACGAAGCAATTGAATGGAAAAAACAAGAACATAATGGCTTTTAGTTTAATCAATTATAAGATAATTAGTTTGGCAATTTTTTTTAAAAAAAAATCAATAAATTGGAAAGAAAAGGAAAAGGCCACAGTGAGTAGCTAAAACGATGCGTTTTAGTAACTCAAAATCGACGATAGCAAACATTGCTGGCAGAGGCATCTTCCTGAATCTTTCTCCATAAGTTCAGAACAAAATTACAGGGAAACACAAAAAGAAGAAAACGCAAAGCTCACAATCACATGACCGGCGGTTGCGGCATTAGAGCTCTATGGATCCTCAACAATCTCGACGCCGTCGTTTTCTCCAGGTACTATTGATCCATCGATTGAATTCCATTTTCACCGATTAAAACTAATTTTTTTTTTAATAAAAAAGTCTAAAAAAACCTTGATTAATTTCATAATCTGGTGATAATTTTGTTCTATGTAAATGTTAGGAAGTTTCCGGTGGTGGAGAAGCGGTGGAGAGCTGCTTGCAAAAGCGAAAACGCGAACGAAGAAGAAGATCCTATTAAATACAGTGTGTTTCCTGTTCTTCCTAATGATTCTGAGCTCGCTAATGCGTTTTTGGACCGAAAGAAAAGGTTTATTATTATTTCAACTACTGTTTTATGTTCATTATTGTGTTTCTTGATCTTTCATTCTGCTGCTGTTAACAGTCTTCTGTCTTTAAGCATTAGCTCACCTGACATGCTTCAATCTCCTAATTAAAATTAAATTTTAGTTTTAATCAGTTGCAGTTGTTATTGATTTAGTTTTGTCTTTGTAGAGAGGGTTCGACGCGAGGGTATGGCATACGTGTGGCTCAGTCGGCTGAAGGTTCGGATTCTTGGGTTGATGACCCTATTACTCGTCATGTTATAAGCCTTCGTATAGTTAAAGAAGAGGAAGGAGAGAGTCATCTGTTGTGGCCTTTCATTTTGCATGTAAGAGGTCCTTATTGCATTCTCCTTTTGCCATTGGTTGAGCCAAGGCATTTAAAGGCATATTCAAGATTATGCAGTAGGTCTGATTGTGGAAATGCTGTTGGAGTAGATGAAAGCATATCTTCCCTCCTGCTTGATCTTCCATCCATCACAGGGTATGGTAAGTTGTAACATCAATTCAGTAATAGAGTCAAATAAAACTATGTCTTGAAAATTTTCGTGTATATGTATGTTTTTTTACCTCTACTGTATTTATTTTATATTTTGCTCATGGCCCTTAACTTAAACTCGTTGTATAATGGTATATCTATTATAGCTGCTGTAAATGCTTTTACGATCATCAAGTTTGTTTGGTGTATTGTACTATAGTTGGATAAACTTACCGGATACCATGAAACAAGGTAGGCAGTTTTGTGGATTTATATCTTCTTTTGGCATTCCTGGTTCAAAAATATAATGCTTGGAGATGGCAACTGCCAATTGTTGAGAGTAGTGAAGTGGGCATTGCTAGTGATCGTCTGTTGTGGAATAATGTCATTTCTAGGTATTTTGTTTGAACTTGATAAAATCAGAATCTCCTCAAAGGATTTTTTTTTAAGCCTGATAAAATTTAGAATCTCCTCAAAAGGAATTTTGATTGAACTTGAGAATAATAAATATAATTATTTTCCTTTAAGTTTGGTGAAACATTTTACCCTACAATTGCTAAGGGAAAAAGAAAAAAGATTTGGTTCTGTAATTTTCTTGTTAAGTTCTTCACAGTATAATTTTCACTACAGGGCTTTCTTGGTGTCACTAGCTATTGGTGACATAATTACTGGTGATGTGGTGGATCCAGAAGTGGTTACGAGTGCATCTCCGACTGTGGGAGGACTTTTGGATTCCTTAACTGGAAGCATAGGAATATCAGGTATCTCCTCTAGGGCAAAACCTGTGGCTGCACCTGTTGCATCTGCCACTCCATCAAACACTGCTGTAGTTGGAGCTGTTACAGCAGACGCACCAAAAATTGGTTCAAGGCCTTTGGATAAAGATGCTCTTCGAAATTTCATAAGCAGTGCAATGCCCTTTGGTTGGTATTTCTTGTGATGGTTTCTCATGTTTCAAATATTTATAAAAATTTAATTTATTGACCAATATGCATGTGTCTAATATTTGTCATTTCTTTCCCGTATCTACTCTTTTCATTACAGGTACTCCTTTAGATATCAACTTCTCCAATATCTTTGCGATTAAGGCTAATGGCTTTTCTTCATCAGATCTGTCTCCACCAGACCTTAAACAACCAGCATGGAAGCCGTATCTTTACAAAGGAAAGCAAAGAATGCTATTCACAATTCATGAGAGTGTTCATGCTACCATGTATGATAGAGATGAGATTCCAGATAGTATATCTGTCTCAGGCCAAATCAATTGCCGAGCAGAATTGGAAGGGTTGCCTGATGTATCGCTCCCTTTGACAGGGCTGAACAAGGCTTATGTTGAGGTTTTATCTTTCCATCCTTGTGCTCAAGTTCCAGAACAAACTCTTGATAAGCAGGCTATGATTTTTTCACCACCATTAGGCAATTTTGTTTTGGTCCGTTATCAGGCAAATTGTGCCTTTGGCCCTCCCATAATGGGATTCTACCAGTTGTCAATGGTCTCTGAAGATGAAGGTGCTTTTTTGTTCAAGTTGCACGTAATGGAAGGTTATAAGGCTCCTTTAACAATGGAGTTCTGTAATGTGACTATGCCTTTTCCTAGGAGAAGGGTTGTGTCTTTTGATGGGACTCCTTCTATTGGAGCAGTATCAACTACAGAGCACTCAGTTGAATGGAAAATTATCCCAAGTGGTAGAAGCCTCACTGGGAAAAGTATTGAAGCAACTTTCCCTGGAACAATTAGATTTGCACCATGGCAAATTCAGAGACTGCCCTCCTCTAAGTCTGGATCTGGAAACATGAGTGATGGAGATAGTGATGTTGAGACAGAGAACACAAACAATATGGTAAATGTGGAGGAATTCTTAATGGAGAAAATAAGCAAGGATCTTCCTCCGGTTGATCTAGAAGAACCATTTTGCTGGCAGGCATACAATTATGCTAAAGTATGTATTCATCTCCACCTATACATCTTTGTTTGGTTTCATAGATCCACAAAACACCCAAATTCATATATAATATGTTCTGTTTATCAATGTTGTTTCATAGTTCATGCTGCTAATGGAAACATTGCCTGACTAAATAAGTGCTACTGATGCAATTACTCTTAGGAGTTGCTCTGAATGGAATTTTCCTGTTGTCATGGTATCCATCCTACTGTGTATCACTGTTGCTTATCCTGGCTGGTTATCAAACAATGTGAAAATATTGAATTTAGAAAACGTGTGTTTGGTTGAATTCAGAATGGTTTTACGTATCTGTCTGTTGTTGTAGGTATCTTTCAAGATAACAGGGGCTTCATTGTCTGGAATGTCAATTGATCCTAAATCTGTGAGTTTGTTACTCTTTTTCCCTTTTAATTATGTGTCCCTTTTAATGGATCAGGGCAGTTAATCATGCAAAATATTAACACTTATGCTAATGCAAAGTGAGTACCCCTTTTCATCGTTTACCTTTGTATCATTTACGCATCTAAGGTCATTGCTGCATTGTTGAGACAGAGATTATGTTGCACAATCAGACTAAACTCTGGAATATTCTTTTTCTTTTTTTTGACAAACTTTTGAATAATAAGATGTATGGACATTTTAACCTGAGAACCTCTTACTTTTTACAACCAAACGTCTTTTGTTTTTCCTGTTCCTCAAAATCAAGACGGAAGATGCACTAATTACCTTGTAACGTATAATGAATGTGATTAACTTGTGAAAATAGTTCTTTTATAAATTTGGAGTTTGTGCTGCCTGAAATATTCTACTTTCCATTTATTTGCTAACTTTCATGCATAACATTCTAAATTTAGGTGAGCATC
Source organism: Mallotus repandus (assembly GCA_949671775.1). NCBI lineage: Eukaryota > Viridiplantae > Streptophyta > Magnoliopsida > Malpighiales > Euphorbiaceae > Mallotus > Mallotus repandus. The sequence goes on along the minus strand of CATIWM010322315.1, from coordinate 16,991 downwards.
TATCCAGCTGTTAAAGCACCTGTGGAGTTGTCGACTCAGGTAAGCATCTTTAAAATCCCACCATTTTGAAAACTGGTACTATGCTGACAAAATGCACAAGTGGGCAAATTAGGTTCGAGAATTCACATCATCTAGATATGGTTTACATATTATCATCTGCAAATGCAATGTGTAAAATTTGTGCCTGTCACAAGACTGCTAAGAGGAGTGTTCATGCCCTGGCACTTCCCAAAATTTTTTTGTTTGTCTCTTCTTCTCATACCTTCTTCAGCTTTCTGCCTGTTTGAATTTTTCCAATATTCCGACTCTTTTAACATTTAATTTACAAGAACATGTTGTGACCCTGAAGTTGCAAACATTGAATTTACGAGAACATATTGTGACCCTGAAGTCGCAATCCAGATTAGTTACTCTGGCTTTTGTTGCCTATTCCAATTGCATCGAGTATTGACATATTTAAATGCTTGAACAATAATATATAAATACTTATTTCTTGTATTTTATTCAATTTATTTGGTTGCAACAGGTTACTTCTGGGGAATATATTTTGTGGAATACATTGGGGAAGTGTCCATCTGCAGCAACAGCTTAACCTTAGGTACTACATGAAGCAACCATGCCTGCAACATATGCTGGCTGATATTCACCTTGTGGTAAGCAGGATTTTGATACTGGGATACTTGAACGAGCCTCCTCGATAAGAAGGTTGAATTTTGTGGTTGATGTTATACATCTAAAACCGTACATTGTTTGCTAGAGTTTGTCTTTCTGCTAGATTTTCTGGGAGAGTGTGGGGGCATAGCGCAACACAAGCAACCAATGGCTTCTATCTTTGATTCTCTTCGTGTTAAGGCATATTTGTGTAAAATAGTGACTGCTAGCACATCTGTTGTAATTGCAATTTTGTTTAGCAAGAGGCGATGCTTGGAATTTATGTTTGGATAAAATTCTCAATTGGTTATCTATAGAGTGCACGTTTCAATGTGCACATTTGTATATTCAGATTCTTTTCAGTAGAAAGAAAAAAAAGAAGTGTCGAACAAAATTTATCTCGAATATATGATTCATTAAATGTGGCAATGAATATTCATGACTAACCGATTCTGGTAACATTTGTCATGTTTATATTTGACGGCAACTACTAACACTTTTATGATACATCTGACATGTTGAAAGAACAAAGAAACAATTGCTATAAAAAATTAAAGAATGATAAAACTAATAAAGAGACGTATCATGTTCTTCTCATGCCCGCGAACTCAGTTGCATGATGAAGCGCCACAAGCATAACCAGAGTCTCCCCACAAATCTTTTGTCCCTTGCTTTGAACAAAAGCCCTTCTTTAGTGGATGGCTGAGATCTTCTTTGCCAGCTGCCTAACCTGTGTCATTCAAGTCGATTTCATCAATCCTCTGCAACTAATTTGAGCGCTCTCCATCTCTTCATTTCTTCTTCTTAATTGGGTTCCAATTAATGAATTAATTACTTCTTCTTCTTACTTGGGTTTCAATTAATGAATTAATTTACTCTTCTATTGAGTGTCTTGATGAACGATAGAGATCATATGGTGCCCATAAATGATCAACAATGCATGGCTTTCTAGAATCCAACCTCAACCATGGTTTCCCTTTACCGCTCCAATGGAGAAGGCTTATTGGACCAGGGTGCAAACTTCTACATTTCCCTTCAAAATTATCACCACCTAATCCATGTTGGTTCCATCTATGATTCACTGCCTTTACGTTTCCTGCAAAAACAAGCAAAAATGGTGGCAAAGATCCCAACTGATATATCCTCTTCTGCTTCTGCACCAACATCCATTCCTCAACCCTTTTTGTATACTCTCCTTTTCTCCATTTATCCACATCCACCACCATTACCCCTGTATTAAAATAACATGGAGTCCTTCCTTCAAATGTTCTCGACAATTCCTTATCCGACCAAAATGTTTCTGTGAAATATGGAGTAAAATTTGCATGGCAATATTCAGGCGCAGCCACCACTTTATCTTCCATTTCCACACTCCATAGCTTTGCAATATCATCTACTACAACAATATCTGAATCCAAGTAAATAACCCGTCTAACATCAGCTGGTATAATATCAGCAAGATAGATTCTTGCATAATTCAAAGGCTGATCAAGTGCCTGTCGAATGGACCTAGAAATCTTGCCTCGAACCCGGTTGGAGTCGAAGCGATATATCTTGAAGTTCAAGAAAGGGAATGTAGAGTTTATGCTGGAATATAGCTCAGCTTCATAATGAGCAGAAAGAAAATGGAAGGATAGGTTTTCAGGGCATGTAGAGTGCTGCAGCATTGAAAGTACAGCTGCCATCGTCCCACGAAGGTAATTAACATCTAGTGTCATGGAAATATGAATAACATCACGTTCTTGAGATCCACATGCATCTCCATTTCGAAATGAGGGTGCTTCCCGGAAAATGAGAAGCTCCGTTGACGGTTTACGTATGATCGTTGTGCTGATGCGGATGCCGCCTACTACGGTGGTGAAAGGGTGGTAGAGTTGGAGGAGGGACAGGAGGCCAAGGAAGAGGAGGAGACGAGATGGGGAGCTCCATGTCAAGGCCATCCTGCGTAGCTAGCTAGGGTTTTATTAAGAGTTTGGAAAATGCTAAATGTTCATGAATCATGAACTACAAACAAAAATATTATTTAGAGCTTTTGAGCTTTTCAGCTCAAAGAAAAATATTCAATGGCAGAAAAAGGTTATATATGGCAAAGTGATCACTATCACCAAAATTAACAAGAATTGAACAAATTAAGTAGTCTAATTAAGGGTTTTTTTATTTTTATTTTTGTTTCATGATTTTTCTGCAACATTCTAAGCCTTAAATTAGAAGGGTAGTGAGTGGTCATTAAGAATTTTTCTTCATAATTGGAAGATTATTATTCCATGTATTTAGATTAATATTTTGTATTGTTAGATTTTGATAAAATCTTTATTTGGATGCTCAACAAACATTTCTTTTTTTTAGTTGTAATTAGTTTAAATTTGAAGGATCTTCCTCCATGCATGGTAGATTATTGCTAATCTTTTTTTATTCTTAGCATAATCTTTTTTTTAAATATCGGTGTTTAGAGTCTGTCAAATTCTAATTAATCCGATTTAATCCGAATAGGTCTATAGGAGTAATAAAAAAATTTTAATAATTAATTTAATATAACTGTATACATCATAATTTAAATTTAATATGTTGGTATGCCAACTAATCCAACGATTTTTGGTATTCTTAGCTTAATTTTATTCTCTTTACGCTTTATATGAAATGTATACGTTGATAGATTGTGAGTGAGGATCGCACCCTAATAGATTTGAATTTTACTTTTAAAAGCCATTGTTTATGTATTATTTTTTTTTTAACAACAATTGTTTATGTATTATGTAATAATCTGTTTTGGACTTTTAGCAGTTAATCAGAGTTTTCTCCTAAAAAAAAAAAGAAAATTTAATTTTATCAGGCGTTTAAACATGGAAAAAAAAAAGAAAATAGTTGTTATATCTCAGAAAATGCCATCATTTACGATTTATTTTTCATATATATTCAATTGGTTCGAGTGATTATGTACTTTTTCTTTCATGCTAGAAAAAAATTAATTTTGTTAATAGAATAATAAAATTAATTTTATAAATTAACAAAAATATGATAGTTAATTCTATATTTCGGGATATTGTAAAAAAAAACCACTAGACTGATCCTCTTTAATTTACAATGTTTAAATTATACATAAATTAATAAATATAAAATATTAATATTTATCAAATATTGAGTAGTTAAATGGTAGACATTTTTATAGTACTGAAAAAATTGTAAATTTAATTATTCATCAGCATTTTCCTCTTAAATTTAAAAAAGAAAAAAGTATTTAGTTATGTTTCCTCTCATATTTAGACTGGACAAAACAATAGCTATATTGAAAAAACAGCATGGTTTAGTTTAATGCTTAACTAATCAATTCTATTTTTTATATTAATCACCCTTCACCTCTATGTTGAGAGGAAGAGACTTAATAATAATATTCATAAGATGATAATTATGTTATAGTCATCCTACAAGGACCTAGACTCATGCTTTGGGTCAATTTTTAGACACCACTAGTCACTCAACTTTCATTTTATTTCATTTTGAATATCAAATTTTAATTTTTAATTTTTAATATTCAAATTTCAATTTAAATGTGTTAACCATCAGTCACCTTATGTTGAAATACTGACAGAATGATCGCCGATTTAAGAATATTTATTAAATATTCTTCTTGTAAGTTTTTATGTTAAAATAATATAATATTACATGTGTAGCCACCAAATTTTAATTTTATTTCAATTTGAACACTTAATTTTTAATTTGTATCCTTTTCGTACTAAACATTCAATTTAAATATTTATGATCCACCAAACCTTAATTTACTTCATGATTTATATAAACTAGATATGTGTGACTATAATTTGTCCAAAATTCAACTCAATTTATACTCTACACAATTTATGATGAATTTTATAATTTTATTTTGTTCCATGTAAGTATTTGGTGAATAGCCTTTACAATTTTAACCATATCTCCTATTGTAAATGTCCAATCGCAAAATTGTTTAATAGACAACGAATTGACACATAAATGAATATTTTTCATATTTTACATTCTCTCTAATTTAGCATCTTAGGTCATCAAATTAAATGGAAAAATTTATACCGCCTGTGGTTACCACATTCAAACCAATTTGCTTAAAAGGGTCATATCTCATTATACATACCATATTTTGCAAAACTGATTCACCTATATTCAGTTAAGACATAAACCTTCAACTTTCATATTTTAAGTTGTCCCTAATTCCTCCTTTAAGGTTACAAATTTTTTGCTGCAAAAATTTCCCCTAAATTCTAGCCTACAATTTCCCTTATTTTAAATTGATTTTAGCTCTCATGCTAAATTACGTTTGATTTAGTTTCACAGCCCCTCTTACAAGATCATCATGCTAAGAATAATGAATTTAAAGAAAAACAAATTACGATACTTACTTGTATATCTTTGATATAAAAAAATTTAATTCAAGTATAGGGTTTATGTCATTGACATTCACTTTTTCTCCCATAGTCACATTCCATAAAATCGTACAATTAATAATGGCACTTTCATTGGTGTAGATGGGTGGAGGTAACTGATGAAGGTTGGTGAAGTAATTTTTTTTTTTGGAAAAAAGGCGGCATGAAATAAAATTAGGGTTTGGTTTATTATTTAACTAGGTATTAGAGATTGGGGACAGTAAAATCAATTATCCCTTATTTTATTAAATAATTGTCCCTCTATTCTATCAATCACAAAGAATTGAGGACGTTAAAACTAGTCGTCTCCTAATGTATTAAACAATCGTCCTCTATTCCATAATCAGCAAAAATTGAGGACATTAAAATTAATCATTTCATATTCTATTAAAAAATCGTCCTCTATTCTATCAATTAAGAAGAATTAGGGACGTTAAAATTAATCATTCCCTATTCTATTAAACAACCGTCCCCTAGTCTATCAATTAAGAATAATTGGGATACTAAAATTAATCGTTCTCTATTATATTAAATAAAATATTAGAGGACGGCATATTTTACTTTATCTCCTAAAGTGGTCCCCTAAAATCACTTTTTTTGTAGTGTATCGTATTTGAATAATAATATCATATGTAGGTTTAATTTTAGTTTAATTAGAATGTTTTTCTATTAAAAAGATACAAATGAAACACTCATTTGTCTTTTGCAAAATTTATTTTTTAAAAAAGTAAAATGAATATTTAAATCTTCTAACTTTATTTTTTTACATAAATACAAAATTTAGTAATTATATTCATTTAACTAGATTTTACTGTTAATCTTTATCGTTTTATTTTATTACCCTTTTAAGTTTAAAATTAAATATTTTAAAGATCCTTTTTTATTTTTTATTAATTGAAGAAATTAGTTTTTAAGAATTTATTTATATTAATATTATAATCGTTGAGGTATAAAATATATCTAATTTGTATGTGTATTAAAAATATCAAAATTTAAATATTAAATATGGTGAGAATAAATTAATTACTTATTAAATTATAATTAATTAAGTTATAATTTTAGTTTAAAAAATATTGACTATTAAAAATATACAAATTGAAATTGAGTACCCAAATTGAAATAAATGTACATTTAGTCTTATATTATTTTAAATGAGGTGGAAGGTGATATAGAAAATATTATTCAAGAAATATTTTTAAACTGATGACTATGTTAACATTTCGCCACTAGATGACTGATGGTTGTAATGTAAATTTAAATTGAAATTTAAATATCAAAATAATACAAATTAGAGTTTGATATTTAAAATGAAATAACTTGAAGTTAGGTGAGCAACGAGTGTATTTGACCCGTGAATTCTCAATTGCATTTCATAAAGTTCAATACGTACCCATGAGATGAGCTCAGTAAATGTTCTTTGATAATTCTCCAAGTTAGATTTTTACATTTTGGAAGTCAATAATTTTATTCTATTCATCTGTGTTCAAGCATTATCCCTTTTTTTTTCCATTAGAGGCCCAATATGGTATAGAATATTATCAATTAATTAGATTATTTTTAGGACAAAATAAACTATGAAGTATGGAATAAAAGTAACTATTAATTATTTTAGTATTCAATTGTGTAAAATATACAATTTTATTAATAATAATAGATAGTGAACATAAAATTCAAAATTTTCAGAAATAATAAAATGTTAATTAAATTACTATAATTTAATATTATTTACTTTTTTTTTTTTTACTTCCAAAGTTCTCAGTTATGTAACATACATATGAATATAGTAATTTTAAAAATATTACATAAATCCTAAAAACACCATCATTAACACAACAATTAAAATGATAGTCTAAGAACTAGCATATATTAGTCTAAATAGTAAAAAATTTTGAATTTAAGATTTTAGGTTTGAGTTTAATATATAGAGAAAATACATATTGGGAGAGTTTTACCTCTCTTACATGTCTATCCAGCTCGAACTTTAAAATAATCAGAAGCCTTATGGCTATAAGATACCGAGAGCATCAAATAAAAAATTATAATTTAAAAGATTGAAAATAAAGAAATTTGAGACATAATATATTTTCAGTTAAAAAAAGTAAATTATAAAAGTTGTTTGTCTAGAAGTCTCCAAAATTTGAGTTTATGCAAAAATTTCTGTCTATAATTATATATACAATCTTAATATCAAATTTATATTGTCTTGATAACATAAGATCCTTACCTCTTTTTAAAATAAACATAAAAATTAAACAGGGAAAAAATAAATAAAAATAAAAGGTATCATTCTCTACACTGACAAAGCTAATTGATTAATTATATATATACATATAAAATTGAATTAAATAAATTAATAGTATATTGTAAAGTTTGGCAATATACAAAAGTATTATTCATGTCACGTTAAGCATACAATCTACTCATAACATATCAACATTAGAATCATTATGTTACATTTTTACAAGGATACACTTCTTCTCTACCTTTTCCTTCTTCTCATTGCTTCTAATGCTCTCTACTTCATTAGATTCTTGTCTGCCTAATAACCCCTCATCAAACCAGCATATGGTTTTCAATTAATTAATTGCATGCTTTGGAACAACAATAGAATTTAAACATCCAGCTGCCAATCATCCCAACATTTTAATAGTTAATTTATTATTTTTCATCTTCGCCAGCTTAACCTAATTAACATAATATTATTTTTCATTGCAGCGATTTAGGATCGAACCAAAAACCTTTAATGCCATAAAAAAGATTTAATTTTACCATTTAACTACTTAACATTTGACTGTCTATTTAATTTATTTGAGAAAGGTAAACAATTACTCATATAATTACAATATCAATTAGACTATAACTACCCTTTTGTGTTTCGTTTACTAACAATAATAAAAAGCTATATATATATACCATGTAGCTAGTTGATATTTTCCAAAAAAAAAATGTAACTAGTTGATGAATTAGGTTTATGTATAAATAAAATACGAAGGTAATCATATGTAGTACGCAATTAGAATCTAATTGTCCTAAAAGCACTCATTAAAGCAAAGTATTAGGAGTTCCAAGATGCCGGCAATGCTGCCTAATCACAAACCTTTGTATTTTTTTTTTTAGTATATTTCTCATTGGAGAAAGTGAAATTTTTGCAATAACTCAACCCACTAAGCAAGTAGATTGGTCCAAATGAAATGTAGCAGCAGCATGCACAGTAGTAATAGTAGTCACATAAAATACAATAAAATGTTGTGGTAATATTAGATTTGGTGGTGGGTTTTGAGTTATGAAAATGTAAAAAAAAAAAAACCATATGATAAGTAAATGGAAACTTTTTGAAGAGGACAGAGAGTTTGAAACAGAGGGAACATGATGGCCTCCATGTTTACATATCCATGCTTGACCCCTCACCCTTCATTTTTTTAAAGATATTAAAAAAAATCAATTAATTGGCCTGTAGAAACAAAAGGGTATCTCTCAATTTGATGAAATCTCTTGAAACTCACTTCTTTGGAAACTTTTAAAAATTTCATTTTCATTCTTTTTTCTTTGGCCCACTTCTATTTTTATTTTTTTTTAACTCTTCATGTAAATATTCCTATTTCTCTCAACTGCGTTTTGCCCACCCTAACCATAGGAATGACGCATATGTTTATGTCAGCAACACCATTTACACAAATTCCTTCCCTTAATTTAAATGTGTATCATCTCAATTGCATTACCTCAAAAGTTCTTAAGAGACCCATCAAGTATATACAGTTTAATTAATAACTCATATAAATTATATATAGCTTTAATTGTATTTGCAAATCAAATCCAATTAATTAGAATACAATGAATTATGGATATGGATGACTTAGATAAAATAATAATAAGAAGAATAACTATAATACAGATGGTAAAATCTATTATTTATAAAATAAATGCTATTAATTTTGAATAACAACTCGAAATTAAACGTTAAAACTCATAATAATAATTAAAAATGATGACATTTAAAAAAATAATTATGTACAACTCACAAATTTCTATTTCGACACATTGCTTAATGATAAAATTGTCAATTACATGGAAACTTGACTTGCACTTGAGGATTACTTTTGTAATTCCGTATGGAACAGAACAGAGGTAGAAGAATCGGGTTGATGCCTATGTTATATAAGTGAGCTAAATCGGTACTGAGTTGGAACAGAAGCCATGATTGGATAGGTTTTCTTTTTCATAACAGACTTAAACTGTACGGGGAAGGAAGCGAATAAGACAGCAACGAGTCAGAAAGAAGTGTCACAAGTCTCACTGTAGAATCATGCTTGCTTGTAGCTAAGCTAATATATGCGTATACCAACTGCGGTTGAACCAACTAGTAGGAGATTGTTTCCGCTTAAATAAAATTTCGAATTTGAGTTCTGATAGATATAGTCACGTTGAATTAGTTATTAAGAGATTATTGTCACCATTGTTGTTCTACCCGAATCGAACCAGATTAGTAAGAATTTAGTGAGTTCTAAATACCATAGTTCACATCAAAAATATATGTATATGTTATATATTATTTTTTTTTCATATGTTTGTTTACAAAAATAATGAAATTAAATTTGGTATTAAATTTGAAAGGCAAGCACGAGGAATGATGTAGCTTGTTGGGTTCTCCTCTGTCTCTCTCTTGAATCTTGGCATTCATCCTTCGAGATAGATTTTGGCCTCTCTGGCTATGGCTGGGCTCGAGGTATAGAATTATTTGGTCACTTCGCACGTAGTATTTGTTTTTGTTGTGGGGGCAAAAACATATATATGGTTTTGGCACTTTTTAATCTAAAGAACTCTCTTCCTAACATGTCTTGTTTGCCTCAAAAATCTTGGCACCCTACGAGGCATGATCGTTGTGGGGAACCATGGCCATGTTTTTTAATTAATTAATAAGCAAGATTTGCTTTACAAATCTAGCTACTATTATTCATGTTTAATTCGTATGATTAGTATTCAGAGAATAATTTTTAATTTATAAAGGAGTATAAGATAAATTAATGGAAATACGTATAAAGTTGTCCAAAACTGTATAACTTTTAGAACACAAATTAATAATATACTCTACGTACATACATTAGAATATAGTTTAAAACCAAGGGGAACAAGGACCTAGCTAGTTGCTGGCTATATGACACACTATTTGATCTTGGCATGACCTTAATTACCCATAAAAATGAGACATTATATAGTAATTTTGGAGTTTAATGATAAAAATTAAATATTTAATTAAAGTGATAAAACTAAAACTTAATAGTATATGAATGAACTTTAAATGACATGATATTATTGGTTTTATCAATTTCAGCTCATCAAAGATCAAAAAAGATCAAGATGATTATAAAATTTCCCCATAAAAACAACACAGAACCAAAAAGAAAAGGGTTGATAGCTTTTGGGTATCCCATGAGAATGAACCTCTCTATGTATGATATATCTCTCTTTTTCAATGGCAATGGCAATGGCAAAATCTCAAAATTAACTTTTAGGCACTAAATTATCACATACAGTGGCCACATCCAAAAACAAAAAACAATAGTATGTGCATGGTGGGCCTTCATAAAATTTTGTCAAAATATTTTTGTACGCATGGAACAGTAGCACTCACAGGATGCTCTCATTAGTGCTCCAGGACACAATATACACACATCCAATCCAATCCACAAACACAAAACACATTTATATATATATATATATACAAGAAGAGCCCCAAAATAAATAATTCTTTAGTATAAAAGAAAAATATTGGCACATGTGTGGAAATTGTGCGCATGCAAAGGGCAATGTATGGCGGCTAAAGGCAAGTTGTAATTTCCATGCCCAACAAGATTGAAATGTCTGCCCAACCTAGTAATCTTGTGGGGACTTGATGTCTCAAAAACTAAAAATTTTAGCCATAAGATGATCAACTAATGGACCCCTTATGTTGCCAAGAAGTTAGGGCACACAATAAGATGATGTGTAGTTGTATGGGTCCAGCTGCCACGGTGGTTGTCGGGGACACAATACAAACTGATGAGTGGGTCCAATCATGGGGTTAGGGCTATAGCTTTGTATGATTTGGGTGGAATGGGGTGTTAGGGTTAAAAAGGTGACTAGTGGGTCCAAAACTTAGGATTAGTGTCTTCAACTCTATCATCAAATTAACAAGAAAAAAAAAATACCCATTAAAGAGTTCAATTAATTAACCAGCTAACTATATGTTTTTGGTTCCATCTTTTGATGTAAAAGGTGGGATTTTGTGGAAGAAGAAGATCAGTATGTGGTTGATACTTTTTAAGTAAGATTTGATTCAATAAATATATACATATTTATGGTTGAAAGTGGTTGACCATTTTGATCATGAAAGCGAGAGATATGCATATATACATGCATTAAAAAGAAAAAATTTAACCAACTTTTATTGGTTCAAGTGGCAAGGTATGATTTTGGATTTGAGTCTTATATATGAAGAAAACAAATGTCTTCAGTTTTGCCTTTTTTATGAGTTCCTCTGGCTCGACTTCAAAATAATTAGAGTTTTTTTAATTATGGGATATCGGGCTATCAAATGAATATATATATATATATATATATATGAGTATTGAGGGTGGCTTATGTTATGTATGTATATATGTTAGTGTAATTGTGTATTTTTGTGATGGATAGTGTTTTGAGTTTGGTGGGTGCGCGTGCAGCTCAAGATGTGGCAATTTGTGGTCATAATGGAGGCTGCCAGCCACACCCTCCATAAGATTATTCATGACGCTTACAATTCTGAATCATTTCCTCCTGCCCTTTAAACTGCAAACTTTGATTCTAAACTCACCATTTTCCATCATTGCCTTTCCCACTCTTTCTCTACACTACACTTAACACTGCACATCTCTTTCCATTTTACCTTACCAATCTATTTGTGGTCACTCACTACCCTCACCTTTTGTGTATGTCTATTTCTACATATACAATTAATTAAGGGTTTTTAATTAATTCCTCTTCAAGTACTTTCGTAGAGTTTATCATGTTGAATTATTATAATAATAATCTTGCATTCAAAATCTTAAATTATAAGCCAAGAAGGGTAAGTACAAATTAAAAATTAATTGATGGGTAAGGTATGCACAACTCAATTACGTAATCTACATTGCCCTACCAACCACACTAATTACTCCAATTCCACTAATTCAGCTTATTTTTCTGCTAAGTTCATTAAAATTGAATTTTTGAACCAACCCAATTTCAATCAAAATTAAATTTAACTTTATATACATAATTATTTGTCTAGTTAAAATTAGGCCGACATACAAAATCCAAAAATAAACATACAAACTAATGCGTAAATTCAGACCACATGGGTAGTATAGAGAAATGTTGTAAAAAAAATATTGACATCTTAATGATGATTATGCATGGTTTAATTAGCCTTTTCAAACTCAAAAGTTTAGACAATGAACCTTTTGAGTTATTAATTAAGAGGATAATCCTTCGTTTAATACTTTGGGACTACATAACCAACTTCATAAATGATATGAATTTTGAATTCGGTTATCTTATATATATTTTTTATATACCAAAAATAGTCACTGGGAGAGTTTTTTCCGTATAGAATTCATTTAGTTTTTCAAAACAATCGAAGTTTATATAACTATTCAATATTAAAAGTGTAAATGTAAAAAAATATACAAATCTTCTATTTAATTAAGAATGAATTAGAAACTACATGATAATGCCATATCTTACATGAAATATGACAAATTATAATATACAACCATGATTCTATGTCAGCATCTGACATGAAATAGCAAACTAATTATAATTATAATTTCTCCATGAAATATACATATCTGCATAGAGAATAAACATGATGTAAGTCCGTACTTTACAATTTCACGTACGAGGGGCCTCCCTAATTTAAGGATATTCTCATTATATATTTGTCATGCCTGATTCCTTTCTATTTTCTTTATTTAATTTTTTGTTTCTGGATTTGCAAAAACTTGTATAGTTTGTGTTGTGCATAATTATTATATTTACCGTAATATATTGATGATATTTTGGCACGTCTATAGCTTTTTGTTAATCCAAACTTTACCAATTCCTTGAAAACGACAAGGTGGTCTCTCTATAAACAAGTAGTTTTCATATATACTATAGTTTTCACCTTTTTATTATCCAATAGTAAATGTACCATAAAAATTTGCTAGACTTTTAGAGTCATTGAAGGTTTATGCATGTTTATTAATTATAATGTTATGTTTTTATTTCGTTCTATGTGTTTCTTTGTGTTTGGTCTGCTTCCTGTAGCTATTTGTACACCTAATCGATATAGTTTATAAACAGCAAAATTAGTTCTGATTAGATTAGTTACTTTTATTTTTTTTGTTGCATTCCTAATAATTATTGTTGTCATGCATATATAAAAACATGTAGTCGATCTAGCCTATGATTATGTTTGTGTTCCATAAAAAAGTGTCAAAAAAAATGGAGAATGACTTAGGCACAGTAGTTTGTAATTGTGAATGTTGAATTTTGACCTGCAGGCCCCATTTCAAAATTGAATTCTTGTTGATTTCCTATTTGTTGGGGCTGTCCTTAATCATCCCTAGTTTTGAATTAATGTCTAATCTTCTCTGATTTTTTTTTAAAAAATAAAAAATATAAAGGTTTCAATCATTTAATCCTTTCTCTATCGAAATTTGTATTCTGTGCATCGAATTAACTAGAATTAACATAAGTTGAATTAATTTCTGGCCTAGTTACTAATTCCCTGCTTAAGAGAGTGAATTCTAATTCTAATTACTTTCTCAAGAGTGTACACTAAATTGATTACAAATTTTGCTAAGCTATTGTACATAAATGGACATTGGATTGTTTGAGAGGGAATATATATTTGGGTGGATGGTGTCAGGTTTATAGGGTAAGCTTTTTGGTTTGGTGTTTTTCACTATTGGTGAGTGGTGTGGAAGAATATAGTGGCTGGAAACTGATCCATACTGGAAATTTTGGCAGATATCACTCAGAGGATATAGTGACAATTAATGGACAAAGAACACAATTTACAAATTAGAGAGGAAAAAAATGCATGCGCGTGGGCATAAAATCCGAACCCTGGTCTTGTCTGCAAGAATTAAAGATTTCACAACTAATTAATTTTCTTTTTTTCTTTTTTTAAAGAAAGAAAATTTTCTTGAAACGATATCATCATCTTATTCACTTCATTATGCCTGCAATGATGATTCTTGGTTGCCTCACCCGCATGCCCCTCCTCTCTTCTTCACTCACTATCTTCCCCTTCTAACCCCCCACTCTCTTTCTCACCCACCTATAAATTCCACACAGACCCTTCTTCTCTCTCCCACCTGTAGTACTACTACACTCCCTCAATATCACCTAAACAAAAAAAAAAAAAAAAATTTCTTGAATTTCTTTGTTTTCAAGAATCCATTTTTTTCTTGCTTCTGTTTCTTCAACTTCTTTTCTTTACTTACAAGAAATTGATATTTATCGTTGTAAGATTGGTGTGTTTCAATGGCTGTGTCTGGATTTGAAGGTTTTGAGAAAAGATTGGAGCTTCATTTCTTCGGTGATGACCCTGTGATGATGGATGACAATATGGGTCTTAGGCTTCTTGATTTTGAGTCATTAGTAACTGTGTTAGATGCTGTGCAATGCACTGTTGTATCTGCTGTTGGTAACCAGTATTTTGATGCCTACGTGTTATCAGAATCAAGTCTCTTTGTGTACCCTACCAAGATCATCATCAAGACATGTGGGACCACCCAACTCCTGAAATCTATCCGTCCATTGTTACACTATGCTTGTAATCTTGGCCTTTCTCTGTGTTCTTGTAGGTACACCAGAGGTAACTTCATCTTCCCTAAATCTCAGCCTTTCCCTCACACCAGTTTCAAAGAAGAAGTCATCTATCTCGAGGAAAATCTTCCTTCAAATCTTTGCTATAGAAAAGCTTCGGTTATGCCTTCTAAAATGACCTCTCATTCTTGGCATGTCTTCGCTGCCAGTGATCAAAATCATCTAATCTCTCAAAATGATCTTTACACTATTGAGGTCTGCATGACTGAGCTCGACCGTGTCTTGGCTCGTAAATTCTTTCAACCAACTGGGGATGGCAAGAACGGTGACATAGCTGGTAAAGAAATGACCAAGCTCACTGGTATTGCTGATATCAATCCCGGAGCTATCATTTGTGATTTTGCATTCGACCCTTGTGGATATTCCATGAATGGTATTGATAACGATCGTTACTCCACCATTCATGTTACTCCAGAAGATGGTTATAGCTATGCAAGCTTTGAATGTGTCGGGTCCATTTTCGACGACAATGATGATGATGTAGCTGAGGTTTTAAAGAAAGCTGTTCAAGTTTTCCGGCCGGCAACTATATCTGTATCTACTACATGCAATAGCCATGAAGTGTGGGCGCGAGTTGCACATTCGCTCGAGCCACTTGGAATGAAATGCAGGAGTTGCACTATGGATGAGTTTCCAGCAACAGGGAGCGTGGTGTTTCAAACGTTCACGGTCCGCCGGAAGTGAATCGGAAACAATGGTGAAGGTGGTGGGGATGGTAGATATATTTGGACTGAGAAAGGGGTGGGGGGGATGCTAGGGTTTAGAGTTGAGTAGGAAAATTTTTAGGGGGTGATGACACGGAGAAATGTGATTGGTTAATGAAGGGTTGATGAATGCGGGGTTGACCTGTCTAGAAAGTTTTTTTTAAAAAAAAAAAAAAGTGGGGGAAGAAAGGATTTAGGGATTGAGATGAGAGGAAGAGGATGATATTGTTGGGAAGCATCAAGAGGAATATGAATTTGGCAAGTATAATGATAATGCACCCCACTTAGGCTTGTCACGCCTAAGATTTTTGAGGTTTTGTGTAGTGGGGAGATATTAAAAAAAAAAGTGCTCTTTTTTTAATTTGTTTTTCAGGTTTAATTATATGAACTTTCTTTAATTTCTCTTTAAATTAATTCTCTTTTCTTTTCACTTCTCTTACTTACTTCCCTTTTGTCCCTTATGGTTTTAATAATTAGATAATTAGAGAACAAAAACACTCCAAACTCTTAGAGATAATATTTATATATATTTTCTTTCAATTTTTTCTCTTAAATCACATTTCAAATTTAAATCATAGTGCATTCAGTTATATTAAATTAATTATTAAAATGTTCTTGTGATTCGTCCGGAACGAAAAATTTAGCGAACTTTTGATAGTTTAGATCAAAAAGGAAAAAAATGATACATCGTTACCATAATTCTATTAAATGTTATGTTAAGAGCTCAAAAGAATGTGGAAGAATAGAGATATATATGGGAGTTGCATTTAGGTTTGCATGGGAATTATTGGGTCTACCTTATTTTATATATTATGGAAAAGTATATATAAATAATAATATATATATATATATATAGCATATTATGGAAAAGTATTTTGGTTCTTGTGTTTTAGCATGATTATGCATCTGGCGTGGAAGTCACAACATACATATGATGCAATCTAACAGCTCTTTGTCGCATTATAATAGAGAATCTACACGTGACCATAATTGGGTTAAAGATGTTGCCATGCGCTTATCCAAGAATCATTTTTTTTCATTTTTTGTCCCTTCAACAACTATACATTTATATACTCAATCTACTATTCCATAATTACAACACCATCTGAAGTGTTAATAATAATAATATTCATTCTCCATCTCCTTTTCAGTTCTGTCTTCTTTTCTGTCTGCAGCTGCTTCTTTTAACTTGTAACTAGCTCATTCAAGACACTAGATTAACAATGGCCATATCACTGTACTGTTTGTGGCCTATCGACCTGCCTCCATAATAAGTTGTTGGTGTGTTCTGAGTCCCATCTCCAGCCTCCCACTGTTGTTATTTGTTATTTCATCTTAAAAGAATCTTGAGCTC
>CATIWM010322272.1:0-10779 GCA_949671775.1 Mallotus repandus | reverse complement strand
TTTTCACCCATATTTTCCATAAATGTACGATATATTTTCTTTCTGAGAGATAGCTGCAGATTTTCACTGCAGAAAATGGTGGAAAAGAATAACCGAATTGCATTGCAGATAGAACACGTTAGTACATTAGATATGCTACATGAATAACACAAAAACTAAAAAAGTTATTCCAGAAAATCGATGAGTATTAGTATCAGTATCACTCCATTGGAGAAGCACCCTCTCCTGCTTTTATATCACCTTGTACACTACCTAACATGATAGCAGTCAGCATTAGCTTCCCTGCATCTGGGAAATCTTTGTGCTGCATCAAAATTGCTTCCACAGAAAAATCCAAATCCTTCAGTGTTGGAACCTCTGAGGTTTCCTTCCTCAGCGGCAACACTTCGTCAAACCCTTCTTCTATTGTTTCTGCTTGTGGTCCATAGCACCTGCTTGATGCCTGAAAAAGGACAGTGTCTCTCAGTTGCTGCAGGGTTTCCTCATCGCTCCACCCTTCATCAATAGACGCTTGATGAAGTCTCGCCCAATCATCCTGATCAGCAGCATTCTTCCAACATTCCTCCAGAAGGCTTCTGTGGCTTCGACGGAAGGAGGAGCTTGTCCATGCAAACACGTCAAAAGCCAGCAGTGCCAGTTCTGGACTTCCAACTTTAAGGCAATGCTCTATGAGATCCTCTGGACGGAGTAGTTGCTGTCCGTCATATACTTCTACTCCATTGACCTGAAGGACTTTCAAAATTTCTTCCTGCAAGAGTCAAATGCTCAATTCAGTTAAAGCACATAAGAAAATATTTGGAGTTCTTCCCATGCTGAATTGATGACTATTTACTATAGATGCATTAGAATTTCTTCCACTAAATCACAATAAGGGTTTTCTATTAGCAAGTCAACAGAAACAACCAAGCAGCTGATGAACATGATAAAGTTTCTGTTTTCATCCAATCAAGGCAAGATCATCATTTAGAAATAAGAGATATCCAGAAAAAACAGCACAAGTCATATATTGTCTCTCTCACTATAATGCAAGTCAACACTATGAACAGGGAAGGGCTTGTCAAATTTTCAGTGTATTTTTTACTTGA
This sequence comes from Mallotus repandus, assembly GCA_949671775.1. Lineage (NCBI taxonomy): Eukaryota > Viridiplantae > Streptophyta > Magnoliopsida > Malpighiales > Euphorbiaceae > Mallotus > Mallotus repandus. The sequence continues at coordinate 9,694 of CATIWM010322272.1, read as the reverse complement.
AAATAAATAAAAGGGCATCAAGCTAATATAATGGATTTCACTGTTCAAATTAGATCAGAGGCCACAAAGAACTGTTGCAGCCTCCACTTGATCCATCCTACTTTATGCCTAACACAGATATTCTCCTCACTTCCATCATCCCCCAAGATATCTAAAATGTTTGCTCTCTGTAGACTTAATGAAATCCAGGCAAAATATATTTTGCTCATTTCCCCTTCAATTGTTAATTTTGAGTTTCGACTTCCAAGCTAGTAGGGGTTTGCTACATGGTTTTCTTCTCTCCATTCAGCACAATTTTGGGCTACAGCATTGAAAGATGTTAACCCAAACTGATATCAGTGAACAAAAAAATTATATGATTCCTGCTACAAAGAAAACCATGTTCTATGAAACCATTCAAGTAAGATAAGGAATGGAACAGGTAAAACATTGCCAAAACAACTCTAATATGATTTAGACTGCTAACACAATGATTTGAGGTATATAACACACCATTAAACATAGGTAGTGTATCAGTTTATTGCTCAATACATAACACGATTTTGGCCTCCTGATATACTATTTAGCAATATGTTACAGTAGATTGTGGAACAACTCATTTTCCTTTTATTTGTTCAAATTCTGCGAACTTCTTTTTTCACTCTATCCATTCTTTTAACTTTCCCAAATTAATAGGAAGTCTTTACTAGAGAGTTTTGTTCTCAGAAATTCACGGTAATGGTTGCCATTTCGGCCCAATTTTGTCCAATGCTGTTACATTACTGATACAGTTCACAAAGCCGTTATTTAAAACCCTGAACCCTATGGAAACATGGGAATGACTTCATAACAAATAAGGCAACAATCACTAAAAGATGAATGAATAAGTTCACCAAATAACAAATTTTGAGCCTTAGGGTCATGTTTATAAAGTATAACCAATAATTAGGAAGTATAAACAACCCAAACACCCCCCCACCACCACAACTCCTCTCTCTCTCTCTCTCTTTTTCTCTCTTTCCTCCCCCAACGTACCACCTTTTCTTCTTTAAAAAAAAAAAGACAACGGAAAAGTCTTAAAACAGTACAAACCTGCAATTTCAAAATCTTCAAGTCTGCATCAATGCGCTTAATCTTTGTCTCAAAATCAGCATCTTTACCTGTTAATGATAGTAATTAAAAAAGGGAGGAAAAGAAACATAAATAAGCATTTAGTCACAAAATCAAATGAAAAAAAGGATTACCAAAAAAAGAAACAATCCTATTAGTCTAGTTCATAACCATTTAATGATTTAAACCCAATTGGACTGCATCACAATACATAGAATACCCCATCTAGATAAGGAAGCACCGCAGAAGGTAGCAATCAGCATTGGCATTGTTACACTTTTAAGGCATTGATCCAAACAGATACAATACAATTCCATTAAATTAACAGTTTGGCACTGACACAGAAGGTCAATCATATCCAAGCTACAAAGTGAAGAAAACAAGGGATAGCATCAAGATATCTTGAAGTGAAGTCACAAAAGAAGATTTAATTAAACCCTTCACTAGAATGCAGCCTCCAACAAAGTAAAATTAAAAAAAGCATCCATACAATGGAAACATGATAAAACTGTGAAATTCTCTAATCAAGCATTTTGGTTTCTTCATCAACCTTAAACGGAGCTGCAGTTTAATTGTAAATGTGATCAGTCATAATGATTCCCACTATTTGCAACTATGAATGATGCTAACCTCAGGTTCTCAAATTTGTCAAAAGCACCACAATTGCTAATATGCTAGAGAAACTTGAAAACTGATGACACCAAGACACAACTTAAAGAATAGATTATACCTGCCACGGCTGCAATCTTTGAGAGATTCAAAAGCCGCTTTCTGTCTGCAGGTGTTTTTATAAAACTGGTAGGATTAGGTTCTGCATCATCTTCATTTTCTGAAATAGAACACCCGTCTTGGGAAAGAGCAAAAGAGTGAAGTGTTTCAGAAGCTGAGGAAAACTGATGGAGAAACACCTCATGAAGCCAAAGGAGATCATGCTGATGCTTTAGGAAAAAAGATAACTCTTCCTGGAACTCCTCCCCAAGCCTTAGAAGCTTGGAAAATTGCCTCTTTTGATACAGTTGCTTAAACACATAATAACTGAAACCACCTTTAGGTCCCATGCTCTCATTCTGACAAAAAAACAAGAAATTATTTTAGGAAATAAATAATCAAATTCATGCCAATGAACATTCGTAAAACAAACAAAAGAATAATCAAATTCATGTCTTTAGCGTGCGCTTAATGCAACAAGAGACATGAACATTCAACCATAGAGGGAAACAAGGTAACTTTCCAGAGAAGGAAACAGCACTATCATAAAAGCTTCTGGGAAGTACAATGACTCAATCCAAGCGCGAATCAGGTGCATTGCCTTGACTGATCCTTTCAAGTCTGTTAGGGAACTGCAAGAATTCAATTCAATCGAATCCTACTCTACTTGCCAATTCTTGTCTTTGGAAAGCTTATAGTTGCTAGAATTCAATTCTTTTCTTTTTCTTTTTTTTAAAAAAAAGGGCATTTTGAAAGAAATAAAATGAAACAAAAAATGACATGATTTTGCAAGAATTAAATTCCCAAGAAACAATAGGGACATGCACACAAAATTCATGAATTATTTACGACTACTGGCTAAACATTCTCCAAATAATTTCAAATAAAAAGTAAAATAAGAATTTCCCCTCCTTTAGATTCTAAGATTCTATATTCCTAACTGGAAAAAAGGTCCTACAATGATGAACCAAAAGACCCAAATTGGAAACTCTAGAATGAAGTCATTAATCCTAAACAAATAATAGGGGTATTTTGGACAATGAAAATTCATTGTTATGTATTTCCAGTCTTCAATTCAGAAATCTTATTTAGTTATTGAAACTTGAGAATGCAAGAGACTGAGAAGTTGCAATTTCAATGGATATCTCAAATTCAACCTCAGAAAGACTTTTTATCATTAGCTCCACATCCACGTTTTCATATATGATTCTAACCAATCAAAGCAAACCCGTAGTTATGCCTCATAAGTAATTTAACTAAAGTATCAAGTAAACATTTTTTTTTTAGTTTGAATTCCCACCTAAACAAGGCAACCTCATAGAATTTGAGTTACATTCTCTGAGAAGATTGTTTGCCTTCTGCATACTTCTTCTCCCTTTTCTGACTTTATCGAGTACTAGTACAGTAATTAGGTGCAGTTCACTCCATAGTCGACATCCAGCCATTTCAGTCTTTAGCTCCTTTATTCAAGCTCTACAAACCCAGCTGTCCATACAATCAAACTCCTCAAGCATCTACCTTTACCACTTCAATTAACTTTTGTACTATATCAAGCAAACTGCTCATTAATTCCAACTTCTCTTTTACAACCAATCACAACTAAACAAATACTAAATTTCCTCAATCCACTCTTAGTGTTCACCTTAATACTATGCACAAAGTCCATCGGGATTCACATTGTTTGACTAGTTGCATAAGATTTCTCGAATCTGTCCTGTGTCAATCTATAAAAAGCCAGATTACAAAAGAAAAAGGAGATGAAGCAACAGAAAGCTCTAGTCATCAATTTACCATTCATTAGTTCCAGGGTCATCTACATTTTCATAGTTCAGTACATAACTAAGAGCATTGGTAAAAGATAGTTGCCATTCATTAGCATATGCCAGAATTCATGTGAAGACAAATCCTGCGTATGAATTCATGGGTCTATCATCAGTCTTTTCCTCTCATTGTCAATATTCAACAGTGGCCAATGTCGAGCCATAAATCCCAAGAAAAATGTGCAAGATAAATGAACTTTCAGCGTATGTATCCAAGAATACAACAAATATTAACAAAAACTATGTAGCTCAGTTGCAAAATACACATGTTTCTTGTAAACTTGATAATCTTGTCCTAAGAGTCATTGATCAAAAAGAGAATATTTCATGTGTGCTATCGATTGCTTCAAATAACAAATTCTATCAGACAGAAATCTGTTCCATAATTTCTATTTTGTGAGTCAAACTTGCCATGGAGTTTATTGGTGATATCCTTTCAAAACTAAAGAAGCAAGAATTCCAACCTGTTATTGCACCTGATGTTTTGCAGACTATAACTCTATAAAGGAAATACTGCGATTGCAAAGCACCAGAAAGATAATAAAAGGAGCAACATGAAAAGGATGCCATTTTATAGCTTAAAGAACATTACCATGAGATTTTTTAGCAGCGTTGCATCATTGAGGTCACAGCATATACTCCACATGGTATTGTATCCTTCATGCCTTTTTGCAATGGACAGCAAACTTGAAGAAAGCTTTCTCAGAGTTTCCTCATTCTGTTCACTGTCTCCCATATTAAGAACCTGAAAAGAGAAACAGGTTGAATTTTGTTCTATGCTTAACTCTAGCAGCATAAGAACTATATACTGAAAAGAATGACTAACCTGTTGCTTGCCTTTCACGACATCTTTCAGCTTTTGATAGAGGGATCCAAGAACGGAATCCCGCCTACTCCAATACTCTTCTAGCAGACCTTTATGTTCTTCTCCACGCTCAAGTCTAGCTGTAATAGCACCAGCATATGTCTCAAGAAGAACTTCAGCCAGTACTTCTAGATGACTGTAAAGATCTGATTTTAGGAAATTACTGAGCCCAATTGTTTCATTAAGCAGCCGGATGATGAAAGATGCAACTTGCCACAACCCACTCCGAACAACAACCTGACAATACCATGGTGTCAAGCCCTCTGGCGGTGGATACCAAATTTGATGCTCATCTCTATAAAGCATTGCAGCACGAAGTATGGAGACAACTGCATTTGAGATTTCACAAGTTCTCTGGATCTGAACCTCAAGTGGCTGTTCCTCACTTATTACATATTCTAGGTGTTTGTCCAAGCAATTAAATACTTCTTCAAGATCAGAAACCTTACTATAGAACACTTCTGCATTGTCCCTGTCCATAAGTAGAACAGTATTGCGGCGAGCTCGCTCACCAACAAACTGAATAAGATCCCAAAGAGCTCCTGAAATCTGAGCCTCTGAACTAGAACGTGGGGATCCAGAAGCAACTGAACGGTTCTGGCTACTAACATTTTGTAGTTCCCTCAACTGAATTATCCCAGCAAGTTTTTCACCATGTTCCAAGATTATTTGCAAAGACTGTCCTGTTGAAAGAAAGCTCTAGTTAGCGCTGACATCTTTGATCTTTCTTTTGCTTATATTATTGACTTAAATATAGAGGTACAAACATGGAGTCACCCCTTATTATGTTTATACTTATTCCAAACAGAGACAGATTTACTACAGTCTAAGCACATGATACAGAAAGATAAATATTATACTGAGTGCATGCGCATGCAACCGAAAATAAATATGCATATGATATTGAAAAATGCAATAGGTCATACTCTGTTTAGAACATAGCTCCTCATGACACTTGGATAGAGCAAGAAATTGAAGATATCTTTCATGTTTTTGCTGTTTATCCATTAGTTGGGTGGCTACTATAGTCAAAGCCACAATTTCAGCCCCTCTAGTTGTTGTCCAGTGTTTAGCTAAGGTGTCAACAATAGATTTGCTTGTCCTGGTGAAAACATTTGTTTCTCCATCCCTTTCAAATGCCCCAGAGTTTTGCAGCTTTACAAATGAAGCATCAACCTGCCCAGTTAACAGAAAATCATGAAAAAGCTGGCCAAGTAAAGCTTCTGATTCTTCATCTTGTGCAGTTCTACGTGCAATTCCACTCACAACAGCCCTTTGTCTGCCACCAACATCCCATGCTTCAGAGCTAGCTCTTCTAGGAGCAGCACTGCCCGCGAATGTGATGTTTCTTCTCTCTTCCTCTGCAGATCCTTCATTTGAGCTCCCTTTACGTGACAGACTTCTCTCAGGTGGCTCAACTCCACCAATTACAATAGCTTTTTCAGGTATGGCCCATACTCCTGCTTTCTCTGTTAATACAACCCAAGCACCATCTTCACTGCCATCAGCAGAAGGAAGGATTGATGCATCTAGAACTTTTCCAGCATCATAAGGTAGATCGAACTGATAGAGACGAGGTGAGTTCCTATAGTAGTGCGATACAGTTGCAGTTCCGTCACCAGAAAGTATGATTGCTGAGCCTGATGGCCTTCCTCCTACCCTAAGCCTCATGGAGAATAGGAAATCCTCATCTTCTACTCTTGCCTTTGGGATAATCACTTGAATTGGAGCTTTTTTCTCCAAAATCCTTTCATGTACATCAGAGGGTATGCCTACGCTAGACTTGTATTGCATTGTCAGAAGAGAATATTGTATGTAGCTTGAACCGCTAACCCTATCCTTGCAGAAAGTGGCAACAAGAACTGTGATCACTTTACCCTGATCATCAACCTGTACATCCAGAGGCCAGATACATTTCTGACCCGCCAAGTCCTTTTTAATGCCCGAATCTCCATCAGTGCCAACAATTTCATGAGACCAGAGTTTTGAAACAGTTAAATGAGGGAGAAATGTAATACTAAAACACTGTATCTCGTGATCTGTCAACATAAGAAACTGCCTATTAGAATCCTTAATGGAATGGAGTGAAAAATGCCAGATAAGTGACCTTGGATAACCCTTGCTTCCAACAGATTGACCATTCTCATTCCCTCTGGAGGACGAAAAGAGCATGTCTTGATGTACTTTACTACGTTTAATGTCAGTGGGGCTGCAATAGAACTGCCACAATTCACCATTGGAACTACAAGCCAATGCAACACACACGTGCTGGGAAACAGGCACTGCAGAAGCAATCAGAGAGTTAAGAGCATTTGATTTAATTGAACTGTTTCCAGACCGATTATTCTGCCTCTGCCAGTTTTTGGTGATCTTTCCACTAATGGGAGCAGAGGTTGTCACCTCCATATCATCAGGAGATAATAGGCTGGTCACAGGAATAGATCCCTCTGCAGAATAAATGTCAGGCCAGTATATGAGCGCTTGAGTTTTCTGGTTACAGACTACAACACCAGAAGAACAGCGACTCTGCACAACTTTGTTTCTTCCCCTAGAAGATTTATCCCAGTTGATGATACAAAGCATCCAATTGCTACCTTGATAGAAATTTTTCTCAAAATCTCCATCATTTAAAACATTTGAAGGAAATTCAAGAACAATGCAATCTTTTGAAGCAGCAGAAGATAAGTAACTCCATATGAAGAGTCTTTTTTCACAAATGATCCAAGAAAGGCATGTTTCCTTATCCATTCCACCAGATATGCATGCCTTGCCTGCCAGATAACCTATGTTAGTTTGGTAATAACATTTACGGAAACTGAGAATAGTTAAAATTTTGTATCAAAGCAAACCAGTAATGTGCTTCGGTAGAAAGTTGGCCTGTTCATCACGAACTACTTGGGGGAACTCTCCAACATATACAGGCTTGATTGGATCTGCATCATTCCCCTTTCCACTTCTGTTTTCTGATGGTATTCTAGGAGCAATACCAACAAGAAAGATTAAAACCTTACACCACACTCACTCCAAATATATCTACATGAATACCGAAAAGCAGAAGTTTGCACCCGTGAAAAAAGACAGAGCCAGCTACACCAGCATTATGAGGAAAAAAGAGAAAAATCAAGAGTTTTCAAGCAACAAGATATAGAAAAGAGTATTTAGTGAGATTTAGAAAGAATCTAATGATCCTATTTCTCCTTCCCATCTCTCAAAGCTGAATTCTTTCACATCTCACACTAAATTCATCATGGTGCTCCCTCTGAACTCTAATGAAAATTTTTACAAAAAGCCACAAATTGCTATGCAACTGAAGAAATAAAACCTAACTATTATGATATTCCAGCAAGCTCAAATCAAGCTGATCATCAACATATAATATATCATCAAAAACTCCATCCAATTTCATGTTCGCAGAAATGCAAATTTCCCTCTACATTCACCCATAATAACACTCGAGATGCAGAAGAATTCACTCTTTGGCACCTATTTTATATCAGAAATTCCTTTTCTATATAAAACAAAAGTTCGTAAACACGCGCTCGCACATTAAAAAAAAAGACAATTTTTCAAGCATATATTAAAGCAAATCACCATTGCACTGCAGTAGTCAATCACCATATATCAATCTCATTAACATCACAACAGTCACTACCAAAAACAAGAAACTAACCTCAACTAAGTACAACTACATCGTAAAAACCGCAACCACACTCTATAATCCAAACAAAAATTCAGAGCACATATAATACAAATAGCAGCGGCAACGACCGTAATTAAAAACAGAAAAAAGAAAATACCTAGCGAGAACGGAAAGGCGAGGAGCCCAAGGAGCAGGAGTACCGGTGGCAGGGCGGTTAGGGATAGAATTATGGCTATCTTGAAGAGGAGTGATAGGCGAATCAGGCGCATTTTGCCGGAGATTTCGATCTTTTCTTGAGCTCAGATTTGGCGTCCGTTTTGTTCCTGGAGAGAACATTTCTTCCTCCGTCTTCTTGTCCTGCGAATTGAGGATAAGACTGAGAGAGAGAGAGCGAGGGGTTTAGTTTAGGGTTTATAGTTGTAGTTGTAGTTGTGGTTGTGTGTATTGTTCAGTGACTGAAAACTATGAACAAATGAGTGGGAGAAGCAGATATTTTGAAATGTTTTTTTTTTTTAATAATTCGATCTGCTGTGTTAAATAAAAATTTTATTTCAAAATTCAATAAATTTTAATTTTAATTAAATTTGTTATATGTTTTAAATTAAAATTTTAAAATAAATTATATATAGATTAAATGTATTTTTGCTATGGTAAAAAATTTTACAAAGATTGATCAAAAAAAAGTTTACAAATTTTACAAAGTGTAACATTTAAATATGTTAATTTTAAAATTTACAAAGTGTAAAATAACTACTAGTAGTAGTAGTGTCAAATAAGTATTAGATGTATAATTTTAAATGTTGTCCACATATTACATTTTTTAGTACTTTTAGGTATATTAGTTTTTTCTTTATGTGTGATTTATATTACTATTAAATAAATATATTTATAATATTAAGTTAAAAATAAAAAAATAATTATAAAAAAATAAAATATTTTTTTGATTTTCATTATTATACAATACAAATATAAATTCGTTATTGATCACAATGTAAACAAATTAAAATAAAAACAATAAAATAAATATGAAAGAACAAATTTTTTTCTTAATTATTTGTGAGTTGTAATATTGCATTTATAAATATAAAATAGAAAATATAATATACATTAAATTTTTTCAATTTTAACATTTAGAGTGAATTCTATAGTTATCTATTAAATATTTCCAAATGGTAAGTTTCCAATGATGTATAAATAGATTACATATATACTTATTTAAATTTTTTAGCCTACCAAAACCTAGACACGGTACTTAATAATAAAAAAAAAGAAAAAATTAAATATAAAAGAAAATATAAAATTTTAGTTTGCTATTAATATGTTTCATTTAAAAATTAAATGGGGTAACACTTATTATCTAATTTTTAATTTTATAACTAAATAATATTTTTTTGATAAAATAACTAAATAATATTAATAAAAAAAATAATTCATACATAAAGTTTTAATCATAACAAAAAATTTTAATTTTGTAATTCAATTATTTTATTAGTTACTTATATATTTAACATGTTTAGATATAACATATGTTTATAAATTAAATTACTTTACTAATTATTTACAAATTTAAAA
>CATIWM010322268.1:0-16462 GCA_949671775.1 Mallotus repandus | reverse complement strand
ATGATTTTGTGTCTCTTTCTAACCAATATGGTGTTATTGGTGAATAGACTATTAAGCATGTTGCTATGGTTTTTTTTTTTTTTACTTCTGTTGCTTTTTGGTTTGTTGGATTTCCAATACTATTTTACATATGCATATAATAATAATAATAATAATAATAATAATATATTTAACTGAAAAATATAATAAGCTGAATAAAAGTGTAAGAGATTGTATTTTTTTTTAGTTTTTTTATGTGTGATTTATTTCTATAGCTTTTTGTTTTTTTTTTGTTTTTGATGTTGTTTTATATATGTAGATAATAATTATAATATAATTAATCAAAGATAATGAAAAATATAATGAGTTGAATAAAAGTGTAAGAGATTATGGTATTTTTTTAGTTTTTTTATGTGTGATTTATTTTTATTATTTTTTGGCTTATGTTTGGTTTTTGATATTCTTTTATATATTCAAATAATAATAATAATAATAATAATAGAATTATATATAGTTATATTTTAAATATTCACATTTAATATTAATAAAATTATGATAGTAATATGTATATATATCTACACTTGCAACATCATAGATCATTGTATTTAAAATAACAATAATAATAATAATAATAATAACAACTCCAAAAGATTACTACCTTCATTTCATAATAATAATAATACTAACAACTAAGTAAAATGCAAAAGATTACTACCTTCATTTAAAATGAACATAGTTTTCAAATGATGACAAAACAACTCCAAAGAACAAAACATCACAGATCATTGTTTTCCTAAGTGAGTTGTTCACTTGCTTTATAAGTAAGGCATGTGTTGGACTCATCTACAGGTCATTAATCAAAACATCAGGTAGAGAAAGGATTTTCTTTGCGAGCCTCTTGCAACCCATCCTCTCCAACCACAACTAAAAGGCCATTATTTGCATAGCCTCCACTGGATCTCTCCAAAGAACAAAACAATGTAAAACAAATGAATGAACCTAATATGTTCCAAGGGAATTCAAAAAATTAACATTTCCAATAGGCATGAATTTACAAACCCTAACTGCCTTCTTTTTCAGCCACTCGCCTAGGGGCGACGCCTAGCTGCTTTTCTGCCCGGCATTGTCATTTTCCCTTATTTGTGTGAAAAATTGCATTATTAGTTAGGTATTTTATTTTTTTATTTAGTAGCTTTTATGTCTTAGTTGGTTTTCTTTTGTTAGTTTTCGGTTTAATTTTTATTTTATGTGTTTTAGGTTGGTTGGGACTCATAATGAAGAAATTTGGATAAAAAAAGTTGTGTTTTGGATGAGAGGATTCGACTATTATCGTGGGAGACTTGAGGTTTCAGATTTTGAAAGCTAAAATAGCATGAAGACCCAGCTGCTATCATAGCTAAGGCTGCGGCCACAGCCGAGATGAGTTGTAAAATTTGTCGTCGATAGTGTTGTGGTCGCAACCCTCTGTTGTACGTCTGAGTATTTTGAGCATAACTTTTTCTACAGAACTCGAATTAAGGTGATTCAAAGTGCTACTGAAAGCTAAGAAAAAATTATACAACTTTTATGAGGACTTAAAGAGCTAATTAATTCATATTAGAGGGCTAAAAGTTCATGCAAGTCATCCTATCTGCACAACAAAAGGGAGACTATCCTAATTTGATTAGGATTCGATTTTTTATTGCATTGACTTGTTTTGAAGGGCAACACAAATTTCCTTATAGGGCATTTAAATACATCATATTGGGGACAATTTTAGGAGAGGAAAAACACTGGAAAAAAGCAAGAACTAGAGAAGAACTCAATAGATATCAAGAGTTGAAGAATTAAAGAACAAGAATTCCTAATTTATTTTCTTCTCTCTTCTCTATTCTTGAAATTACCATGGATTGTTTTTATGATTATGTGGGATATTTTTACATTATATTAGGCTAAATTTCTTTTGGTTAGGGATTGATGACTTGAACATGAATTAGTTTTTCTTTAATTAATGAAGTTTATTAGTTAATTGCAAACTATGTTTATTGTGCTTATTTTGTGTTGATGCTTGATCACCATTAGCATCAATTAAAAGTAGGGTTTTAGGTTGAGAGATTAAAATCTTAGTGGATCTATAAACATAGGTTTAAATTTCTTATAGGTAGAGATATCATAAGTGAATTAAATTCCAATCAAGTATGCGTGAATAAATTTTTTATTTAATTCAGGAGATTAAGTTCACAACGAGAGTTGGGATTTAATGTTCTTATTCGAAGGTTATGAATTAAAATTGGTTATTACTTGAGAAAGATTAATCAATAAATTAGAATTACTCGGGATTTGCAAGACTAATAGGTTCATTAATTAAGTTAACTAACAATTGTGAAGAGATTCAATTCCTAACCATTGCATTCATCAATTGTTATTCCTTTATTTTGGAATTTAATTTGATTTTATAATTTGATTTATTTGCTATTTAATTTTCATTCAAAAATTCCATATTCGAAAGCTTTAGACAATAGAAAATTACGTTAATAGGTGGTTAGAACGAGTCTCTGTGGGACGATATTTTTTATATTACTTGGCAATACCGTGCGCTTGCGGTTTTGCACAAATAAGTTTTTGGCGTCGTTGTCAGGGACTCAGTTCTAACATCATAATTGATTTAATTTTTGTTGGATTAAGGCACCAATTTTATTTTTTCTTGTTTTAATTCTTATTTTGATTATTTTATTTTGCAAAATTCTTTGGTGTATGCACAATACCTGAAAGTCAGGAAAGAAGCCACTCACATACATTCCAAAACTCACAAGGTTTGAAAAGGGAGAATCAAAGACGTTCTTGAGAAGAATCAAGAACAATTGTGAATGATGGTAATCAAAATGCTAATATGAGGGTGTTGATGGACACATCTATGCCTGATTTGGGAGATAAGGCAAAGCATTACAAGACCAACGGTTGAAGTCGATACCTTTGAGATCAAACCGGTTGTGCTACAGATGCTCCAATCTACTATTCAATTTTATGGAATGCTGAATGAGGATCCAAACAACCACACTACCAATTTTTTGGAGATTTATGACACGCTCAAGTACAATGGCGTGTCTAGTGACGAACTAAGGCTGAGACTGTTTCCATTCACATTAAAAGACAAGGCTAAAGGGTACTCAACCACCTAGTTTTTTCACTAATTGGAATGATTTGGTAAAGGGGTTCCTAGCTAAATAATTTTCACCATCTAAGACAACAAAGGTGGTGAAAGGGCTCACTTCATTCTAACAATTTGAGCATGAATCCTTGAGTGAAGCTTGGGAGAGGTTTACAGAGTTGCAGAGGAGTTGTCCATATCCTGGATTGCCAAAAGATGTGCTCATAAGGACATTTTACAATGGATTCATAAATTCCACAAGGGATTCTATTAATGCTAAGGCTGGTGGATTTTTTACAAGGAAGACTAAGGATGAGGCTGCACAACTTTTGGAAAGAATGGCGCTTGATAATTGCCTATGGTATTCTGAGAGAGTTATTCCACTAAAGTAAATAGGAAGGCTAGAAGTTAACACAGTGATAACTCTCAAAGCTTAAATATCTGCACTAACAAAACAACTTAGCAACCTCACCAATAAAAATAACTCAACCCTTTCAAATGATAGTTACAATTTCTTGGGTTACTCTACTAATGAATTTGGTTTTGGTGATGCAGGTATGGTAGGAGATGGATATCAAGAACAAGTTAATTTTGTTGCCAATCAATTTTAAGAAAGGCAAGCCAAAAACCCGTACTCCAACACTTACAATCTAGGGTGGCAAAATCACCCAAATTTTTTGTGGAGTAATAATAACAACATGGTTACACCTAGCTTCCCCAACAATAATAACTTGCAAAGGAAACAAGCACCACCAAGATTTTAACATCCACCATAAGATAGGATGGCATCTGTGGAGAACAAATTAGATAAATTTTTGGATGCCATTACTAATAAGTTATCAAGTCATGAGAAGAACCAGAAGAGGATGGAGGCTAAATTTGATCAAATTGCAAGAAATCATGCCTCTTCGATTCACAACATTGAGGTACAACTTGGACAACTTGCTAATGCCATGGGAACAAGAACACAAGGAAATCTTCCAAGTACTACAAAATCAAATCCTAAGGAATTGAAGACTATAACTCTAAGGAGTGGCTAGGAGGTGAAGACACAGTTGAAATTTCCAAGGAGGATGAGAAAAAGGATGAGGAGTAGTATGTCATGGTGGAGAATGAGGCAAAAGAGGAGAGAAAGACAGATAAAAAGGAGATTCCTAAATCCATACCTTCCTCTTTTGTGTCAAAGATACCATTCCCTCAAAGATTGAAAAAGCAGAAAGATGGAGAACAATTCTCAAAATTCTTGGAAATTTTCATTAAGCTGCAGATTAATGCTCCTTTTCTGAAGCAATTGTGCAAATGCCCAAATAAACTAAGTTCTTGAAGGACCTTATCACAAAAAAGGGGCATTGGGATGCTCATAAAACTGTGGAATTAACAGAGACTTACAGTTCCATCATCTCTCACAAGATTCCAACCAAGCTTAAAGATCCAGGGAGTTTTACTATCCCTTATGTAGTTAGTACTCAAGAATTCCCTAGATGTCTATGTGACTTAGGTGCAAGTATTAATCTTATGCCTTTATCCCTTTTCAGCAAATTACAGCTTGGCGAGTTGACTCCTACGAACATGGCATTACAACTAGTAGATCACTCCCTAAAGAAGCCACATGGAATTATCGAAAATGTTCTTCTAAAGGTAGATAAATTTATATTCCCTATGGATTTTGTAGTGTTTGACTTTGAAGAGGATAGAAAGTGTTCTCTGATTCCTAGGAGACCATTTTTGAATACTGGGAGAGCTCTCACAGATGTTCATGAGCGAAAAATAACTCTTAGGGTTAGTGATAAGAGTGTTGAGTTTGTAATGTCAAATTTAATAAAATGCCCTTTAGAGGATGAGATGTGTATGAAGGTAGACGTTATAGATGCATGTGTCAAGGAAGTAAGTTGTAAAAGAGAGAAAAATAAAAAAAATTGAGCTGAGTTATGAGGGTTGTGAAGGTGAGCAAGAGAGTAGATTTGCAAAATCTGAAATTTTATTAGAAAGTGACAATCCAATACCCATACATCCCAAGAATCAATACCTTCCCAAGAGGAACATGATAAAAATGAAGATGATTAAGAAGAAGAAGAGGTTAAAGCTCAACCAAGTCAAACAAGTGAAGATGTGGGTTAGCAACAAATCCTCCACCTTCTTAACGCTTTTGAGAGAAAGTTTGATGAACTATTCAATGCGATGGAGCATTGCATTGAAGGCATTCAAGGGAATAAAATTATGCAAGGCATAGTGAGGGGAGTCCTTCTTTCCTTATTTAATTTCTTTCTTTTGTAATTTTATTTTCTTTTTTTATTTCTTATGTGTTTGTCGTCTGTTACACTTAATTTTTCACATTAAGGGCAATGTGAAGATTAAGTGTACGTGTGTGTGTGTGTGGGGGGGGGGGGGGGGGGGTAACTCTTGCATTTGCATATATTTAAAATTTAAATTTTATGCTTTACTTGGAATTTTATTTTGATTTTTATTTATTTGTCAATTTTTTTAATTTTTAGGGTTGTTTGCATATAGAATTGATGCACTTGATTTTTCACAATTTATCGCTATGATGAGTTGAGCACATTGTTTGTGATTTTTTTGTAGATGTGTTTTAATCTTTTGTTAATGCTTAATTTTGACTTGTAAGCTAGGTTGATAACTTATGATTAGGGATATTTGAATCTTTAATAAACTTAATGCTTACTTGCTTTTGAATGATTGAATTTTATGTGTTGATATTTAAAAAAAATGTTTGTAAGTGGTACTTAATTTTGATTTGTAGTTGATTCTTAGGTCTAGCCTGTGAGATTGTGGCATGAAAAAAATAAATTTCTCTCTTCAAAATAAGGAGCCAATATTTAAATTTAAATCTTTATACGCTCCAAATCTACTGCAATGCTCTAAATAGAGTAAGAGTATCCAAAGGACCCATTTAGCGGTATCCACACTTAGTAGTGCGAGAACGGTAGGGGATTACTAAGAGTGGGAAGATTGGTTAGAGAGAATAAAAAAAATTTGTGAGATGGAGCGTAAAAAACATTCGCTTGTAAAAAATTTACTATCGCTTGCTTGTTAGGTTTGAGAGTTGCTATGAGTTGATATAATAGTTCTACTTGCTTCTGTTTTTCTTGGGCGTTAACTTATAAATTTTTGAGATTTCAATGGTAAAGTTTGCTCTTCACTTGGTAATGTTTATATCTTTGACCTTGAGTTATCAATTTAGTTTTGAGTTTTAAGTTTTGTATTAACTTAAAATTGTGATGGATAGACAAGTGAAAGTTTATTAATGTGTTGAATTTGTGGTGGTGACAAATGTTCTCAAGTATTTTGCTTGAGGACAAGCAAAAGGTTAAGTGTGGAGGTGTTTATTTGTGTGAAAAATTGCATTATTAGTTAGGTATTTTATTTTGTTATTTAGTAGCTTTTATGTCTTAGTTGGTTTTATTTTGTTAGTTTTCGGTTGCATAGCCTCCACTAGATCTCTCCAAAGGACCAAATATTGTAAAACAAATGAATGAACCTAATATGTTCCAAAGAATTCAAAAAATTAACATTTCCCATAGGCATGAATTTACAAACCCTAAATGCACAATTCTCAAACCCTAACTGCCTTCTTTTTTAGCTGCTCGCCTAGCAGCGGTGCCTGGCTACTTTTCTGCCTAATGTTGTTGTTTTCCCTTGCTATGGATTACCTTAGCCACTATGACCTATTCTCCTCTTTCGTCTTTAAGCCATCAACAAAGCCTTCCTATGCCATGGTTGTCAATAAATCCTTGCCTTATACCTTACTTACTGTCGACTCTTTTCCTTCTAACAAGGGTGGCTATATTGCCATTAAAATTAATGAGGAGATTTATGAGCAGCAGCTTATTCTCTGTCAAAATGCCCTCATCGCCCATATCATCCTTTTCAAGGGAGATTCTCCATGAAAACTGATGGATTTAAAGAAAAAATTGAATGGGATATGAGGTTTATCTAATAACTGGAAATTAATTTCCCTTGGTCGTGGCTTTTATCAAATTAATTTTACTTCAGCTATGGAAAAGAATGCAACTTGGAGTACTGGAGCGCTCACTTTGAAGCCCAGAATCCTTTGATTGTAACATTGGACGTCGGATTTTAATCCCATAGCTCAGAAGTCGACTAATACACAACTATGGGTCCATTTTTACAAACTCCTATAGGAGAATTGGCATCCTCATATTCTGACAACCATAGCCAAAGGGATTGGAGTTCCATTGAAAATTGATAATGCCACCACTTCTGCAGATTTTGGTCATTATGTTGTGTTCTTGTGGATATGGATTTATCTAGCACTTTGCCAGAGACACTTGATTGAAAGGGTGGGGAAAAGTTTCTTCATTGAAATTGTGTATGAAAAACTCCCTTCCTTTTGCCACACTTATTCCAACATTGGCCATTTACCAAAGGATTACCGTTTAAATAAATGGACTGCCCAACCTGATGTAAACCAAAATAAACCTATTAAATAAGATGATCCTAAGCGAGTTTGGAAGCCAAAACCTATTACCAAAGACCCCACTTTGGTTTAGTAATACACTATTCTAGTTATCAATGCTTTTGATTATTTATAAGAGATCACCCATAAGGTGCCGAGAGATACAGTGGTGGTGAATCCTCCAGATGATGTTATTTATGTTAAACAGGAACAAAATACAATACAGGTCTGCCCTATTCCAGGTGCGACTCCACCATCTGACGTGCATGAGCAGTACTTAGTGATTGAGTGTATACAGCCTGATGGTTCAATTTTTGCTGCTGTTCTGGATGTGTTGTAGCTGCCTGGTTTCTCGTGTTCTTCTGCCATCGATTCTTTGAATCGCGATGCTGAGCTTTCAAATTGCTAAACAGTTGCTTCTTTGCAGGTTTAGGTTTCCCCTTCTATCCCATCAGATACAATTCAACATCAGAGTTTTGGTAATAATATAGTGTTGAATGTGGACCTTGATAACCCTCCCCAACAACATTTAAAGGAACAACATCTTCAACAGGATGACCGAATTCATTATTGGGCAGATGTTGCGGATGATGAACAGCCTTGGACTACGGTTCAAAAGAAAAAATCCAATGACAAGCAAGACAAATTCAAAGTTACCCTCTCTAAACGGGTAGCTAAGAAACCTAAAAAACTCAACTTATGAAGGTTCTTTTTTGGAATTGCAGAGGTCTGGGGAATGCCAATACTCAGCATTCTATTTTTTCTCTTTGCAAACAACATGCTCCGGACTTTGTTTGCCTAGTAGAACCAATGGTTTCTTTTGATTCTATTTCACATTCTTTTTAGAATAGTTTAGATTTGAATTTAATTACTGTTAATAATCTTTTGTTACCTTTGATTTGGTTTTTTTGCAAAAGTTGTGCTCCTGTTCCTTCTACAATTTATGTTCATAAGTA
Source organism: Mallotus repandus (assembly GCA_949671775.1). Lineage (NCBI taxonomy): Eukaryota > Viridiplantae > Streptophyta > Magnoliopsida > Malpighiales > Euphorbiaceae > Mallotus > Mallotus repandus. The sequence continues at coordinate 7,965 of CATIWM010322268.1, read as the reverse complement.
GCATATTTCTATTGATTTTTCTCTGGCCAATGTTTTGCATAGATACTCTTTTATTTTATGGGAGTGTTTGGCAAAATCATCGAACTCATTTGTGGGCAGATCTTTCGACTCTATCTTCAGCTTGTAGTTGGTGTACCATTGGTGATTTTAATGTAGTGCTAGTTGCTTATGAAAAAATTGGTCGACCTTCTGCTTTGGGTCCCTGCCATGATTTTTGAGATTTTATTGATTCCTGCTCTTTATCAAATATTCCTACTTGTGGTGCTTCTTTCATTTAGTCTAATAGTCGTCATGGTTCTAGTATAGTAGAATGTCAGTTGGACAGGGCAATGGGAAATTTTGAATTTTTTAATCACTAGTTGGAAATATCTTATTTGGTTCTACCTTAGCATCACTTTGACCATTTGCCTTTGTTACTTTGTTATTTTTAGGCGGACTCTATTCTTTCTTGATTTCATTTTCAAGCTATGTGGGTTACTCATTACAACTTGTGAGATCTTATTTCTTCTAATTGGGCTTTGCCAATTGATGTGTTCACTCCAATGCAACTTCTAGGTTTTAATCTTAAGTGTCTTCACTTAGCTTTGAAAGTTTAGAATAATTCAGTATTTGGCCGGCTGGATAAAAATATAAACCAAGCTAGTTTATGCTTGCAACAAATCCAATCTAAAATTTTTGTCCAAGGATTTTTGGATGAACTCCATAGACAAGAGATAACTGCTCATTTGGATTTAGATCTCCATCTTAGGCAATAGGAGATTTTCTATAAAGAGAGGAGTTGTGTTAAATGGTTGGTGGCAGGTGATAGAAATTCCTCTTTTTTCCATCAGCAATTTGCCAGGAAAAAGCCCAGACATGGTATTCATCATCTCAACATTAATAGTGTTATCTCCGATAACAAATTGGATATTTCCAGTCATATTCTTGAGTTTTATAAAACTCTTTTTCAGGTTGACCACTCTATTACTTATGATATTAATTTTATTAAATCAATAGTGCCTTCTTTGGTGACAAATGAGGATAATACCTTTTTAACTTGTTGTCCTTCTACTGAGGAGATAAGGGAGACGGTCTTTGGGATGGATGCTCATAGTGCGCCAGGACCTGATGGGTTCATAGGTATTTTTATAAGTCTTTCTGGGATATTTTTAGTTTTGATGTCTGTTATGCTGTCCAAAGCTTTTTTAATACTGGCATCATTACTTCAGGCATTAATTCCAGTTTCATGATCTTAATTCCTAAAGTTGTTGATGCTTTATTGGTTGAACACTTCTGTCCAATTATCTTAAGTAATTTAGTCTTAAGATTGTTATAAAAATTTTGGCAGATAGTTTGGCTTCTATTACTTCAACTATTATTTCCTGTCACCAGTTTGGTTTTATAAAGGGCAAGAATATCACTGATTGTATTACTGGAGCTTCAGAGGGTGTTAATCTTATTCAAAAAGCCTATTTTGGAGGTGATATGGCTATTAAGATTGATATTTGAAAGGCTTTTGATACCATGGATTGGAATTTTCTTCTAAATATACTGGAAGCTTTTGGTTTTCCATTACAGTTTAAAGATTGGATCTTATCCATTTTTTCATCTACTAGGCTTTTTATTTTGATTAATGGCAAGACTCATGGCTATTTTCTTTGTTCACAAGGAGTTCACCGGAGAGATCCCCTTTTCCCTCTTCTGTTTTGTTTGGCAGAAGGTTTTCTCAACTAGCTTCTCTCTCTAAAAGTGGCTCAGAGTGCTATTCTTCGAATGCATGATACCAGAGACACATCTTTCCCTACTAATTTTCTTTATGCTGGTGATGTTCTATAGTTTGGCAAAGCTTCTATGAAAAACATTTACAATATCTTGATTCCTAAGGACTCTTATTTGCAGTTTTTGGTTTGGTGCTCTATCAGAGATACTTATTCCTCTTTTTGATAAGAGGTTCAATAGTTTATTGGTGCTCAAACTAATCTCAACTTTTGGACTGATGAATGGGTCTAGCCAACCATTGCTAACCAGCTTAATATCTCCCCTAGAGATCAATGCAATTTAACTGCGAAAGTTTCTTCTTATCTTTCTGTTGATGGATGGTACTTAGATCATATTTCAGATGTTTTTGTTTTAGATTGTATTTAGGTTGTCCTTCCCATTAGCGACACACAAGATTTTTATACTTGGACAAAATCCATGGATGGGTCTTATTTACTCAAGCTCATATATAGCTATCTTTGGCCTTTTAAAGTTCAGATCTCATGGTGTTCTTTCATCTAGAAAGAATTTCTTCCACCATCCCGTTCTCTTATTTGTTGGCGAGCAATTCTTAGATTTTTGCCAACGGAAGACAATATTCAAAAGAAAGGGCTTTGTTTCCTTTCAAAATGTGTTTTATGCGCTGCCGCTTGTGAAACTGGTGACCATTTGTTTATGTAATGTTGCTTTGCTCTCTTTAGTAAGCAAATCGATAATTCTTGTACCCTTTTGGATTTAATTATGAGTGTTATGCATCATTCTTTCAGTTCTAAATTGTCTACACTATAGATTTCTGCCATTGTTCATGGTATTTGGACAATTTGGCGACATTATAATTTTGTTATTTTTTATAATGAGGTGCCCAATATTCACATTGCTTTGCATTCTCTATCTTTTTTTCGTTTGGGATGCATGTTTAATTCTACTATAGAGCTGCACACTCTCAATTTATTGAGAATTCAAGGCATCCATGGTAAAGCTCCTTTGATTATCGATGTGGTTTGGCATTCTCCTCCAGTAGATTAGATTAAAGTAAACATGGATTGTTCTGCCTTGGGTTTTCCTAGTGCAGCTAGTTCATATGGCATTTTTTGGACTTCCAGAGGCTTGCCTAGAGGTGCATTTGCATTCAGCTCAGATTGCACTTTCACTTTCATTGTTAAGCTTCTTACAGTAATTAAAGCGGTTAAACTTTCATGGCAACAGGGTTGGCACTCTCTCTGGTTAGAGTGCGACTCTATGTATGTTTTTCAGCTTTTCAAGAGCAAATCTTTGAAGGTTCTATGGCTACTCAAACATTAATGGTCTTAATGTTTGTCTTTGGTTGTGCAAATGAACTTTCATGTTTCTCATGTTTTTCGTGAGGGAAATTCTGCAGTAGATGCTTTAGCTAAACATGGTGTTTCAGCTACTTCTTTCCTCTGGTAGAACTCGGCTCCTAGTTTTTGTAATTTGGCTATTTGTGATGACTATAGCCGTAGAGTTCATTTCATATTTGTTTAGTCTTGGTAGGCTTTTGTAAGGCTGTTGCCTTTTCCATTGTTTGTCACCCTTACATTCTTTTCTTTTTAATAATATTTCTTTTGGACATTAGAAGCATAAAGTACAACGCTAATAGGGTGTCAACCTAGTTGAGATTCTCATGTGTGTTAATTGATTTCTAAACTCTAATCTTTTACTTAAAAAAATGAATTTACAAACAAATTTTTAATAAAGCATGCAAACTGAATTAGAAAAAAAACATATTATGTTTGATGTAGATAAGTGAGTATCAAGCCAACAATAATGAAAAAATATTAATAACCTCAACCATCATCCATCAAACAAGTGATTAATATTCAACTCTCACTGAAATACAATAATTTTTTTTTCTCTTTTTACACATTGTTGAATGAAACACTTGGGGCATTAAAACTACTAGAGACAAGCCATGCATGCACCCATATACATTATTTCTTGATTTTCCAAAGAACTTGAAATAGATGTCATTGAATTGTTTCAGAAACCAAACGTAAACAAAAAGGATTCTAAAATGAAGCAGGCATATACATTATTTCTTGATTTTCTGAAGAAATTTAAACAAATTGATGTCATTGAATTGTTTTAGAAACCAAACGTAAATTGAAAAGATTCTAAAATAAAACAGGCATATACATTATTTCTTGATTTTCCAAAGAACTTTAAACATATGTCATTGAATTGTTTCAGAAACCAAACATAAACTGAAAGGATTCTAAAATGAAGAAGGCATATACATTATTTTTTGATTTCCAAAGAACTTTAAACATATGTCTTTGAATTATTTCAAAAACCAAACATAAACTGAAAAGATTCTAAAATGAAGTAGGCATGTACAAAATGTGTTTTTTTTAAATATGTCTCTACACATACATTATTTTTTCATCTTCCAATGAATTTGACATAAATGTTATTGAATTGTATCAGAATTAGAAAGTAAATCGAAAGGATTCTAAATTGAAATAAGAAATCAGTGAAGGTTTGTTTTTGAAGAAATCAAGGTTTTTACATTGTTTATGTTATACATTATCTTGTATATCAATTAATCGATAAAAAAAATTGAAGAAAATGAAGATCTCAGTGGGTTTAAGAATAGATTTGGGTTTAATAATTTTTTATTAGATTGATTTAAGAAGAGATCTTGGTTTGCATGCATTCAATGATTGTATAAAATGATGAACCTGAATGAGAATGCTCACCTTTGATTTTTTGATTATTATTGAATTTCTTCTTCTTTTCTTGGTTGTTGAAATCTTATTTTTTATTCTTTTTTTTTTGAAATTGTGGTGATATTCGAACAAGAGATTGATAATGGTGGTTGATGTGAGGGAGGCAGAGTTGAGCTTGGTTTTATAAGAAATTAATGAAGGTTCGTTTTTGGATTTTTGAAGAATGATATCTGTGTTTTTTGGAGAAGAGAATGGATTCGATTTGGTATTTTGGAGAAGAAATCAGTTTTGATATGATGTAGAGTGATTGCAGGTGAGGGAGAAGGGTGAGGGAAGTGTTTTCAGAGCAGAAAGAAAGGTATTGGAGCTGAGGGAATGTGTTTTTAGCTATGGGAGAAGAGGGGGGTGGGCGCGTAATTAAAATTAGCAAAGGGGACAAGCACGTAAATTTAGAAAACTTGGGGTATTTTTTGTTATTTTGCTTCTGTTTTGAGGTATTTATGAAAAAACCGCAACATAAAACATGTCTTCTTTATTTCATCATGCAATTGTATTTTGAGTTTAGTACATACATGCAAGTTAATCAATCATACAACAGTTTGGGGTTGCTAAAGTATATCCCATAAACAATGAGAATGCGATTGTACAAATGCTTATGCCACAAACACATTTTTTATTCTGCAAATTAGCAGGAATCACTCTGTTTCATCTATCACTGCCAATGTCGATTCTTGGTGAACATGCCTTCTTCCTGCAACTATATCCATTCTTGTAACACCTGCAGAGCCAAATGGATTGGAAGGCACTGTTAGCTTGTTTCCTTCCCCTTCCAACATCTGAACCGCAGCTTTCATTGAAGGACGATCGATAGGGTTCCATTGGATGCACCAGAGTCCAACAATTATGAGTTTCTTTGCAATCTTTTCATCATTTTCTTCTTTGATCCTGATGCTTAGCTCTTCTCCTTTATCCAAACGATTATATACCCATTCGGGGAAGTAGGATTGGCCACCATCAACATCTATGTTTTTCCTCCCCCTAACCATGTCCAGCAACACCATTCCAAAGCTATAAACGTCTGATTTATAGGACACATTCCCAAAGTTCCTAGAGAACACTTCAGGTGCAATGTAGCCCATCGTGCCCCGAGCTGTAGTCATGGAAATAGCACTTTGATCCTTGGAGCATAACTTGGCCAGACCAAAGTCAGCAATCTTGGGATTGAAATTTTCATCTAATAATATATTGTGAGGCTTGATATCAAAATGAAGTATTCGTTGATCACACCCCTGGTGAAGATATTCAATTCCTCTGGCTATGCCAAGGGCAATATCTTGAAGCTTCTCCCAACCAAGAGGAATATCCTTCTCATCATTTAAGAATATAAATTTCTCAAGGGATTCATTTGGCAAGTACTCATAAACTAAAGCTCTTCTGAATCCATCTGCACAGTACCCAACCAAGCGAACCACATTCACATGGTGAATTCTACCCATTGTTGAAACTTCATTAATAAACTCTTCCCCATTTCCGGTTGAATTGGTGAGGACCTTCACAGCCACAAAGACCTCACTAGAAAGGCTTCCTTTATACACAGAACCATATGCTCCTTGCCCCAAATTGTCCTTGAATTGATTGGTAATCCTTTTAATATCAGAATACAGATATCTAGCTGGCTTGAGAGCTTTGTAATCCCCAAGAAACTTTTCAATCCTTCTTTGATTCTCTTTTTCTGCTCTGTCCGAGCTGTAGATACGGTAAAGTACAAACATAGCTACCACAAGAACAAAGGCACCTATAACAATACCTGCGCACAGTACATTTCCAGTTGAGAATTCACCACCTGTAAATAGTATACCCAATATTGTATTTGAGTTTCTGCAACTAGCTCACCTGCAATCATTAACTTCATTCCGATGCGGCTAGGTGGCTTGGGCTTCTCTATGCATTCAGTTTCAAGTCTAGTAGTGTTGTTCTTGAATCTGCAGTGTTTGCCCTGTTCTTCACAAATCCCACACGCTGGTCTAGTCCAACTCAAGTGAAGATGATTGTTTCGGCTATCGAATTCCGAAGGAACTGAAGAAACATTATACATCTTGGTACAAAATGTAAGGTCAGAGTATATAGGGCTTTCATAATTAGTAAATGCATAAACATCATAGCCAGGAACACTAAGACAAGGCATCGACAAGTAAAATTTTCTATCTAAAGATGAACAGTTAAAGAAGTAGTAATCGGACAAAATCCTTTCTCCATATTTGAAAGGAGTGTTAGACAAATCGAAGTTTAAAAGTTGTTTTGGAAGACAATCATTAGGGTCAAATGTATAAACGACCTGAGATACATAATCAATTGTATCGACGTAGAGTTTCACTGAATTTGGTAGCTCAAGCAGTGTATGCTGTGATTCAGTGCAAGATAGATCAAACCCAGGAAAGCCACAGTGCTCTGGTTGCTTGTTCTTAATCCTGAACGGAAATCGCACTGGCGGGCCATGGCTACCACATATTGATTCTCGGCAAAGATCGAGGCTTTCCCCATAGCTGAAAAGCAAAAGGGGTAACACTAACAAGCAAAAGAAAGAGAGATTCATTTCAAAGAAGTAATTTTTATGAATTATCTGGACTTGGGTTATCTTGATTTCAAGCAGTTTTGCTGGATTTGAATGAATGGTGGAGTAACAGCGGCACATGGTTGCCGTTGGAGCCGCCCCTTGTTTTCTGACAACATGAGAGGTTGACTAGTCAAACGTCCAACATTTCAAAGGAAGAAAATGAAAAATAAAAATTGTCAAAGTTGCACCTTGTTTGGTTAGCTGTATATGACAAGATAAAGGAAAGAGAAGAAAATTGTATATATCCATAATAGAGAAAAAAACAAATAAAGTACTTAAAGTTGTACCGTTCATAGCGGTCAAAGTTGACTTAGAAGAACAAATCATTGGGACCAGACCAACTCAAATTTCGTTGATTTCTAAAATAGAAAGTGACACCTTCTCAGAAAGATCAGAAGCTCTTAGACGTTAATTTCATATCAAGAATCCAAATTTTTTTGCTTCAGTCTCTTTCTTCCACTATTTTCCGTAAATGTCAAGAACCAATGCTTCTTTTCCAGGTCTTACGGCCCTTCTTCTTGTTGTTGTTCTTGATCTTGTTCATGTTCTTGACATAGCCTTCGAAACATGCAATGCTCAGGTGACCCCGATCTGTCCTCCTTCTTCTTGTGGCAATATAACCAACATCAGCTACCCTTTTCGATTAAAAGGCGACCCAGAACATTGCGGCTTCCAATCGTATGAACTTTCGTGTGAAAACAACAGAACAGTATTATACTTTTACTCGAGCAAGTACTATGTGCAAGCTATTGATTACTGCAACTCGTCGCTTAGAATCGTTGATGCTGCTATCAACAAGGATAATTGCTCTTCACTTCCTCAATATTCAATGACTGGATCTAATTTCAGCTCGTGGGATCCATATAATTATTATGCTCCGTGGTGGAATTATGATTTTAATATGTCACCAAAGCTTAAGCTCACAAC
>CATIWM010322235.1:0-16067 GCA_949671775.1 Mallotus repandus | reverse complement strand
AATTGTGATTCTCCTATATATTTGTTATAACCTTTGATTTATATTCTTAGTAGTTAATTAGTATTTAGATTTTTATTACTTAATATTTAAGTTTTATTCTTGTTTGAATTGTTATTCCTATTTTAATTTGGTTTGCCTATCCATCTAAGTATTTATCCTATTAATACAAAATTGCCGAATTCCCAGTGTTCGACACCCTACTCCTCTATACTAAGTCCTAGAGACTAGGGTAATACAATTTGACCCGCTTCAGAAAAGAAATTATCCTAAATTCTTTGAATCAATAAAAGAAAAGGACAAGATTGGAGAAGGTGAGGCTTTCTCTAATTTAAATATTTCTAAATGCTCTAACAGCTCATTTAATGTATGAGTATTAGATACCAGTGCTAGTTCTCACATATGTTCTTCTATGCAGGCTTTAGTAAGTGAACGAAGGTTTGGGTCAAATCAGGTGACTCTAAAGCTTGGAGATGGAGCAAGTGTTGCTGCCAAAGCTATAGGAACCACCTCTATTGACTTGAATGATCATGTTTTATTATTGAATAATGTTTTATATATACCTAATGCTTATAAGAACATCATCTCTATTTCTAGTTTGACAAGAAAAGGTTATAAATTTTTATTTGAGAGAGATGTATGTACTATCTATTTTGATAATAAGATAGTTGGCATGGGTTATATATTACATAATCTTTATTATATTGATAATAAATCCAATAACAAACAATATCAAACCAATGTGAATCTTGTGAATATAATACTAATTGACAATGCCTCTAATCCAAAATATCTATGGCACTTGAGATTATGTCACATTGCAGAAAATAGGATAAATAAGTTGGAAAATATGGGAATCTTAAGCAATCTTGAATTTGCATCCAGTCCGACTTGTGAGGCTTGTCTTTAAGGCAAGATGACTAGATCAGCATTTGTTGGACAAATGGTAAGAGCCAAAGATATATTGGAAATAATACATATTGGTGTATGTGGGCCATTTAGTCAAATGGCAAGAGGCAGGTTCTACTACTTTATTACCTTTATAGATGATCCGTCAAGGTATGGACATTTATATTTAATGAATTATAAAAGTGAATTATTTGAAAAATTCAAAGAATTTAAGGTCCAAGTAGAGAACCAAATAAGGAAAAGTATTAAAATCCTACGATGGGATCAATGAAGTGAATACTTAAGTACCGAATTTATTGAATTCCTTGAGGAACATGACATTATTTCACAACTAACTCCACCCGACACACCTCAACTAAATGGTGTATTCGAAAGGAGGAATCAAACTCTATTAGATATAGTTTGATCGATAATGAGCTATATGGATTTGCCTATTTTCCTTTGGGGCTTTACATTACAAATTGTTGCTTGCATCCTAAACCGTGTTCCATCTAAGTCTGTTTCTACCACACCATATGAGATATGGCATGGTAAAGCACCAAGTCTTAAACATATTAAGATTTGGGGATGCCCAGCTTATATCAAAAGGTTAAAAATAGAAAAATTGGATGCAAGGTCAATTCAAGGTAGATTTATTGGATATCCATAAGATATTTTAGGATATTAATTCTATCTTCCTGCTGAACAAGTTGTTGTTGTAAGCAGAGATGCCATATTTCTTGAGAAAGAGTTTCTTAAAAAAGGTGGTAAAGGAAGAAAGATAGCATTAGAAGAGGAATCTTCTAATTAAGCTAATCAACTTGATCAAATGGATGTTGATCAAGAGTCTAATCCCTCTGAAAATATCATCACACCAACTCCTAAAAGATCAAGTAGGGTATCTCATCCACCGGAGAGATACAGTTTTCTACATAGTATGCAAGAGTTGCATATTCATGAAGAAAACAATCCTGATGATGATCCTTCAATATTTGAAGGAACTTTATCAAATAAAGATTCTTCAAAATGGCTTGAAGCAATGAAAGCCGAAATGGATTCCATATATGTAAACCAAGTCTGGACACTTGTTGATCTGCCTGAAGGTATAGTACCTATAGGATGTAAATGGGTCTTCAAGAGCAAGATTGGTGTAGACAAAAAGGTTGATACCTATAAAGCAAGGCTTATAGCGAAAGGGTTCTCCAAAGGCAAGGGGTTAATTATGAGGAAACCTTCTTGCCAACAGCCATGCTTAAATCCATTTGAATACTTCTCGCCATAGCTGCACACTATGATTATGAGATTTGGCAAATGGATGTCAAAACTGCTTTTCTCAATGGTTTTATTAAGGAAGAGATTTATATGGAACAACCTAAGGGTATTGAATTCGAGGAAGGTTATAAAGTGTGCAAGTTTAATAGATCAATTTATGGTCTAAAGCAAATGTCAAGGAGTTGGAATCATCGTTTTGATGAAGCCATTCAATCTTTTGGTTTTATAAAAAATGAAGATGAGCCTTGTGTGTACAAGAAGGTTAGTGGGAGCCAACTCACTTTCCTAGTGCTATATGTTGATGATATTTTATTAATTGGGAATGATGTTGGTATGCTTACAAATGTGAAACGATGGTTGAGTAAAACTTTCTCCATCAAAGACTTAGGGGAAGCTACCTATATTCTTGGCATTCGAGTTTATAGAGATAGATCGAGAAGAATGATAGGTTTATCCCAAAGTCTTTACTTAGAAAAGGTGTTGAAGAGGTTCAACATGCTTGATTCTAAGAGAGGATTGTTATCATTTAGGCATGGTATCCATTTATCCAAGGGTATGTCACCTAAAACATTCAAGGAAATGCAACAAATGGCTAAAGTTCCTTATGCTTCAGCTATAGAAAGCTTGATGTATGCTATGTTGTGTACTAGGCCTGATATTGCCTATGTTGTTAGTGTGACTAGTAGGTTTTAGTCCAATCTAGTTATGGAATATTAGATAACTGCTAAGGCAATCTTTAAGTACTTGAGAAGAACTAAAGATTTAGTCTTAACTTATGGAGGAGGTGATATAAAAATAGATGGTTCACAGATTCTAATTTCTAATCAGATGTAGATGATAGAAAGTCTATCTCTAGGTTTGTGTTTATTTATATTGGAGGAGTAAGGAGCTGGAAGAGTTCCAAGCAAGGTGTCACTGCTGATTCCACTACAGAAGTTGAGTATATGCCGCATCAGATGCTGCTAAAGAGGTTGTTTAAATTAAAAAGTTCATTACTGAACTTAGAATTGTTCCTTCAATTAAGTCCCTGATTCCTCTCTATTGCGATAATAATAATGCCATTGCTTGGCAAAGGAACTGAGGTCTCACCAGAAATCCAAACACATAGAAAGTTGCTTTCATATTATTAGGGAAATTATTGGAAAAGGCGATATCATCCTGTAAAAGATAGCTTCAACTGAAAATGTCACTGATCCACTTACTAAAGCATTAACGCAACTACAATTGGATCGACATCTTGAGAAGATAGGTCTAAAATACTGCAGTGATTAGCTCTAGTGCAAGTGGGAGATTATTAGTATAGATAGTATGCCCAGAGGCCAATCACATTTTTGACATTGTAAATTATCCCAAATGGCAATAAAATAATATTCTATTATTTAAAGTGTTTATTTAATTGAATATTTACCCAATAGCAAAATGTTAAATGAATTTATTATCAAGAGTTGATAATATGAGTGATAAGTTTATTTGGTACATATGCTATAAAATTGTTCATAGTCAATAAATTAATATTTGGGTAATATTAATTTGACTATCACCTTTGTCTATTTTCCTTGATTATTATGTGATACTAATAGTAGGAGGTAGCGACTCTCATACTACTTGATATGAGATATCAGAATATACATGTGGATACTCATATGATGGGTGGATCGAACATGACATCATATTTGTGATTGCGTGGATATTCACTTATAGTCAACAATCACGATCTAGGTCATAATGGTGCATATAGTCCTTTAACCTGAGGTGACACAGTCATCCACATTTAAGTGACTATAGTTTATCACCGCTTACATACTTGTGTTAATCAAACGAGGGCATATGGCATGTGGTGGCACTAGTCGGTTAAGTGTAGGGATGAGTGTTTATCCAAGATGGGATTCATTGCCTGAAGTGAATCGGGATAAGATCCTATGCTATCTAAGTTCTTTCTTGATGAATAAATTCTTGGCCAGGACAAACGTGACATGAACTGAAAGAGCTTTAGTGTTGGTTATGTTTTATCAAAGAATTAAAACTTGAGATGAGGTTATATGATATAACTGTTAGAGTTTGATTAAACCATGACTCTAGGCTATATCAGGGATCTTCTAATGAAGGGATTTTAGTGCACGATAATTATGACCAAAGGGTTCATATGAATTAATACATGCATTCATTTCTAATTGGGTAGTTGTGACATTGATGCTAGGGGTCACTCACAACTTATGAGAACTAAATATGTATAATTGGGATTTTTACATTCAGACTTGAAAGGAGTTTCAAATAATATCAAAAGTTAATATTATCTTCTTATTGCCAATTAGACATGAACCTAGTAAGTCACAGCTAAAAGAGCTTTACCAAATCACCATTAGTATTAATCTAATTATTGATTAAAGAGTTTAATCAATTAATTAATATTAATGGAATTGGATTTATGCCTTAAGCAATGATTCTAACATATCATGAAATCTAATTCCACCATTAATTATTAATTTGTATTTAATTAATATGAGATATTAATTAAAGTATTAAATTAATAATATATGTTGTTTCTAAATGGACCTTGGATTAATGGCCCAAAAAAGTTTTGGACCAAAGATCAATCCAAGATATTGAGAAAGCCCATGGACCTAATCCAAGCCCATTGTTATATGGATTGGATTTGGGCTAAGTGTTGGCCAAATTACCAAGCCCAATTCCATGTGAACATGACATAATTCAAATTTGTTATGTTAGGCATGCATTATCACTTTAGTGTATAATATTGACTATGGGTATGATAAGGTGTATATCACATTGAAATGTGTAGAGAATGTATTTAGACATACTACATAGGATGTATTAATTTTCTACACACTTTACAACTTGCATACTTGTCATGATGAGTTGTATACTTATCATGACAAATCATATACATGAGATGTAAAAGATTATGTCATGAGAGTTAGCTTTCTCTACCTATAAATACATAACCTAATAAATGTTCTTAGAGGTTAGACACTTTGTGTAAAGACACAAAATAGATACAAAATAGAGAAACAACATATACATAAAATAAACCAAAATATACTTGTAAGAGATTGAGTTGTGTAAGACTTATGAGGGTCACTAGAGAGGAAACTTGCAACTAACCAAATCAAAGCAAGAAGGTATTTTGAAAGCTTTTGTGTTTCAAGCTAGAGGCCTAACACTTGGGAGGGTAAGCATTTGGTTCAAGAGTTGAACCAAAAGATCCAAAGCTTGTAGAATACTTGTGGTGTATAATAAACTTGGGAGATTGTAAATTTTCTTAAAACTTAGAATTCCTAAGTTATTGTTTGCTTGTTGTTTTAATATTTAGCTATGTGTTAAATTCAAAATGAAGGATTATATTAAGAAAAATTTTAAAAATTTGCCCTACTTAGGCTTGTGCTCACCACACAAGTCTTTAATGCCTAAGTAGCATAACTGATTCCTAAGAGATGTCAAAATTGTTGCACCACGATTGCTCATTGTAAATTTGAACATTACTTCTACACAGTGAGCATGTTCTGTGCCACCAACCAACATCTGACTGAACATATTTGATAATTGCTCTACATGTGAATTTAACATCCTGTTAATTTCATTTTTTTAAAAAAATTAGAATATTAAACCTTTTAAGGATATATATTTTTTATAAATAAAAATTAGAAAACGGTTACATTGTCACTATGAACATCAAAAGATAGTAACTCAGTAATTATTTTTCTATTCACATCCTTATCAGATTCGATATCCCGAGATGATTGGGATGATGATGTAATTTTCACAATTTTTTGTGGGACTTTTGTAAATTGAAAAATATCAAACACTTAATATAGGAGTTTTTTTTATGGAAAAGTAAGTAAAGGGAAAAATGCTTTGAGACTACCTCTCTTTAAGCAAAATAAATTGAGGAATATAAAGATTCATGAAAAATTTAGTTGCTAACGTGCGTTTAGTTATAATTTCCTCTATTAATTTAGAAAAAAAGTCATGTTTGTTTTTTTTTTTTTAAAAAGGTAGATCCTAGAACAATGACAAAGTAAACTATAAGTAATGATTTAAACAACAAATCGGATCATAAAGAAAGTGATGGCAAAATATATGCAAATTATATAAAAAAATGTGTTTAATAATTTAAGCTACCATTGTATTTTCGAATTGACACAGATAAGATAGCCATGATAATAGGACCATTAATATCTTCGTCCAAAACCTCAAATTCAAGACAAACATCAACAGATTTATCCCATAAAGTGATGTTAAGTGCTTCACCCGTAGGCGGAAAGTTTTTATAAAAAAAAATTAGATATATTATATATTTTGTGAGCCTAACAAACACACACACATACACACATAGTACATAAGAAACTACACACTCTTCATTTTTATTGAAATGTTTTTTTTTTTGGAATTCGGTTGGTGATTTGAACATCTTCCTTGTCTTTCAAACTAACAATTTGTTTGAAGTTGTCTGTAAAATGAAACAATTTTTAAAAAAGGAATAAAATGCATAAATAATTATCCACATGCTTGCATACAGGAATACACGACGTGAAAGAGAAAGGTAACCTATTATAAATGTCTTATCTCTAACTCTTGCTTTAGCATCTTCGAAACTCAAGAATTCAAATCTCTCAAAAGATATGGAATAATTTTTGTCGTTGAAAGCTTTAATGGAAGTTCTTTTCAACAATCGAATTCGGAAAGGATGGTTGCTAATTCTGTAACCAAACTGTGAGGGCACAACTACTAATCTAAACATGTGGTATACTTCCCTTCAATTAACATTTTCTTAAAATGCTCAATTAACTGTTTGGGAATTGTTCTCTACTTAGAATCAACCTTTAAAACAATAAAAAAACTAGTACAAATATTTTTAAAAAATAACATATAAAATATTAAATTAGAAAATATCTACTGAACCTTCTCATCATGCATTAAGAACTCCAAACTGTATACATCATTCGGATCGCTGATATTAGCAAACTCCCAGATGCATACAACACATGCTTTAATTTGAATATTATGACTTTTATCATTGGTATAGTTGTAATTAATCAATAAATTTACAAAAAATTTAAAAAGCATAAGCATTTCTATAAAAGCATGCAACTACTTAATAAAATAAATAATGTATATAAATTATTCTATGACAATTCATCTAATATTTTATGGTATACAATGTTTTTTTTGTATAATTTTCATATTCATGACTAACACCAAATTTCTTTCCTATCAAGATCTTAGTACCCGTATTAAAAGAAACTCTTGACAATGGTACATACAATTGGCCATGAGAAAAAATATCATCTTACAAATATAAGCGAACTTGTTTTAATGTCTACCCTTGAATTTTATTTATCGTCATACAATAATTAATTCTAATATAAAATTGCCTTCTTTTCAAAATAAATGGCCATTTTTATCTTGATATGTTAATACAATTCTAGGAATGAAAACTTTTTTGCCACAATAGGTACCCGTTATAATAATAGCTTCAATGACTTTTACGCCCAGTTGTAAAATTACAAGTCTTGTTCCATTGCATAGTCCCATAATTGGATTTATATTTCTAAGAAACATTATTGGAATATTTTTCTTAAGTTGCAATTCATGCTGCAGGAACCTATTAAAATTCAAAGAATTTAAAAATTCAATATGATATAAAACATCTAATTCTTCACATTCAGAGGATGCTTTGCACATTGAATCAAAACTATGATAAACTCTCTTTTTTTATTAACGGATCTAAGAATTTTCTTGTTTATAACATCAACAATTTCATTAATTGGAGTTATAATCATCCTTTCCCTTAGGTAATTACAAGCGTTATATTTCTCTAAAAAATTAGGATAGGCTTCATCTATTATTGCTTGTATTGGATGCTCATAATGCTTAATAAGCAATTTATCAGGAATTTGAATAAAATGATCTTATTTGCTATAACCCTCCATTTTTTTTGACTTGTTCCATTATCAATTGACAATAGCCATTTAGAAAAATTGGCCAACTCATATTTTTCATGCATTGAATCTCTAATTGTTGACAATCGCATGTTCACTGTTAGTTTATAAACCTTAAAGAACTTCCACAATTTAGACCGTGTTATTGGTGTATCTATAATGTCTTCCTTTTTGGCATTTAAAACAACGAAAAAATTTGTCTAAAATCACCTCCTAATAAAATTATTTTACCCCCAAATGGATTACGTAGTGCATCGCAATTTAAATAGGATAAAATATCTCTAAATGTCCTATCTAATGCCTCAAAGCAATATATGTGACACATGGGAGCTTTATCCTATAACTAAACATCTTTCTTCTATTAATTCAGCAAGTTGAGTTCCTTTTTTAATATTCCACGTTGAATGTTCATTAATATTTAGAGATATTTTAAACTGAGAATGTGCAATTCTTCCACCTGATAGTAATAATGATGCAATTCCAAATGAAGCAACAACTAAAATAATTTTACCTTTAGATTTGCAAATATGATATAATAGTTTCGTATAAATATATTTTGCATGTACCGTTGTATCCATTAATAAAAAATAGTTTTCCATTTCCATGGATGGCAGCACTGATAACATCATCATAAATTTTTTGTTCAAATTTTATCGATTTTAATAGAGATGCTTGTTTTTTTCTAATGCATGAATGTCATAATATAATTCCTCAAACAACAACCTATTATTGATATCACCATCAAAGAAATTGTTTAGTTGCGGAAGATCAAAATTAGCTAACAAAGAATAATTTTTATTGAAGATCTTCTCTAATTCAATTAAAACTTTATTTTTTTTAAATAATGTTCAGAAATAGTTGCATTAGGGATTCCTAATGTATTTGTTAATTCGTGCATGATGTCATCAATACAACTCTTACAAAACATATCAAAAAGCTTTGGTGGGTTACCAACTTCACAAAAAAAATTAGCATAGTGAATAAGTAACGTAATTGATAAGAAGTAGCATGAAAAGTGGCTTCTTCAAGTGCACTAATCTATTCTATGTCATTGCCAAATAAACCATGGGCATTACATCTAGATTGAAATGTTTGATGCAAAACACCATCAACTTATCTAATATCTTCAAATGATATAAGTCCCATAATAATATTTAAAAGCATTCTCAAATAACACTGTTTACGAAAACTCATATGTATATATGCTATTCTCCCTATACAACAACCCTGTTTTTGTCCAGTCCATGTTTTTTCTTTAGATTGCCAAACGTATTTGGTTGGAAATTCAACATAAGTCAGTACTCTAGCATCTTCATATATCCTATTCGCATTCATCTATTCAGTAAACATAGTACATGTATAAGTGAAATCATTAATGATTCATGTTAAATTATCAATGGGCTGAAATAGAATTTGGTTCATATTTTTTAAATGCATAACTAACTTTTCAATAGCAGGTTCTCTATGATGTATAGAAAATTCAAAGAGACGCCAAACTGCTTCACATGGGGAAATATATCGACAGTCTAAATATTCTTTTATTTCATTAATACTATTTTTGGGATTATTATTAGATTCTGTCATATCTTTTCCGTAATTATGAATGACAACACGAATTCTATCATTCCCTTTACTAGTGTATTTAAATAAATATTTAATTATCGTTGTTCGACAATAATATTCAAAATAAATATGAGCATCATATTTATAAACAAGTCCTCTGTTATGAGGTACAAAAAAATATTTTCAATCTTTAAATTATTTTTTATTGTAAAACATTGTTGTTTCTTCACCTATATACAACAAAATTGTTTGAATCAATGTATGTTTTCGAAATATACTTTTTTAGATAATAGTTGGAACATTTGTTATTTTTCATGCAAGGAGAAAAATGAGTTAATAGGACCACGTAAACCATGAATCATAAATTTAGAAACCAAACAGTGAAGTTCGGGTTCATTTTCAAAAGATGGAAGCTCAACAAATATAATAGAATCAATATCTTATGGAATCCTCGGTTTACTAATTTCGTCTAATTAAACTAAACAATGCGCGTACGGTAATCCTCTCTTTTGAAATTCAATTGTGTCCATTAGTGCTGTTGTTTTACCAAAATATTCATTTTTTTAACATCATCAATTAATTGAACCAACTTAACTCTAGAGACATGACTAATGATGTCAAGTCGATTATCAGGTCTTTGGTCACAAATATAGTCGAGCATACATTGAATTTCAGGCCATAATGGATTATATGTAAATGTTATAAATAAGTCAGGATGACCGTATGATCTACCAATTACCATAGCATCATGATAATGTTCAATAATGTAACGTGGACTATATGTGTAACTAGATGGTAGTATAATAACTGACTTACCAATATTAATAGAATTACGAATGCCTTTATGAACAACATTTTTTATACACATATATAATTCAGACATGAATTCTTTTTATTATGTCTAATAAAATCAAGTCGTTCATCTTCAACATATGAAAATGTATCAATAATATATTCTTAAAATAAACGACCACCTTTTAAAAGAGCAGAAGTCTCATGCAATCTTTGTTGAATTCTATATGAGTAATACTCTCGCATTGTGACAAATTTTCTCAAAAAACTATTTAAATAACTAAGAGATACATATTCAATGTCAATTCTGTAACCATCTTCTCCATAAGGAAAGAGAATAGGGTATTGCATTGCGATAAGACTTGGATGCAAAACACTAATTCATTTTAAATGACCTGTCTTATACTCAACAATGATATCACGATTTTTATCATGTACTCTAAAATCACTAACAACTAAATCGACTATCTCAGAACATGAAATATCAGTATACTGTAAACTATCTTCATGCCTCTTCCCTAATAATTTTAATTTAATAGGGACAAAATTAGTGTCTTTAAATCTATCTCTAATCATTCTAAATGATTTTACAATGGGGCGATAACATCATCAAACATTTTAATTAATTCATCAACTATCAATGTATTAAAATTATCAAAATATGTAAAATAAAAAAAAGAGAGCCGATTGTTCAGTTCATTTTCTGTGTCATAAATATATAACTAGGCAAATTTAGGATTTTGACCGTCAATAGGCAACAAAGAACTAATCATGCGATGATTTTGCCCACAAATTATGAAAATATATGGGCCTATTTTTTATTAATTTCATAATCAATTTTACCTCCCAGTGATGAAAAAGCAAACATGGAATTGTAAAGTCTAATATTTTCTTTTAAAGTGCTTTGAAAATGGGCTTTCATTAGTTAATAACAAATCATCAAGGATTGGTGGTGGGGACCGTAGCAACAAAAGCTTAACTCGACCTTGTTTGCAATAAGTACATATTTATTTTTATTAGTTGATGAGCTTCTAACAGTCTCCGCATCCTAATACAACGCTCCACAATGTGAGCATTCATTATTTGATGATCCTATATCAGATTTTTGCATGTAGGGTTTTAAAGAAAAGAAACATTGGCTTGTATAGTTAAAATAATTTAAAAATTAAAGTTAGTTATTTAAAAAAAGTTTAACTTATATACATTGTTTTTTTCAAAGTCTATTAACAAAAGTAGTTCATTATTGACTGATTTCTAGATCTTTGGTTTGAGGAAAGGCAAGAGACCGCCTCCTTTTATTTGACAACAATCGACAATCATTCTCTTCATTGAAGCCTAATTTTTTGTTCCATATATTAATTAAGAATTTCAAAAGAAAAATAGCATAAATGAAAGAAGAAATGCAGAAAATTGTTGGATGCATATACTTGTCACATGAACATTTATTAAATCTTCGAAGGCACTCAAAGAAGGTTCATCCAAATTGGCACATCGAACAAAAAAATCGTTATGGATTGAGAAATTGCTCCTTATATGAACATCTAAGTTAAATTTTTTAAAAAAGACCTACATGTTTTATATTTGAGTGAGTTTTTTACATGTTTCTCAATTAAGAAAGTAAAATCCTAAATTTAACAATAGGTACCTTGGTTATGTTCTTCGACATCCACAAATATATCAAATAGTTCATAAGCATTTAACAATAAATCATCGAAATCAAACATTACTTTCCATATAGCTATTAAGGTGGAGGGAAAGAAGAATCAATGCCAATATACAAAA
Organism: Mallotus repandus; assembly: GCA_949671775.1. Classification (NCBI taxonomy): domain Eukaryota; kingdom Viridiplantae; phylum Streptophyta; class Magnoliopsida; order Malpighiales; family Euphorbiaceae; genus Mallotus; species Mallotus repandus. The sequence goes on along the minus strand of CATIWM010322235.1, from coordinate 3,813 downwards.
TATAATTTCAATAAAATACAAAATATAATAATTGCAAGGAAAATACAATAGAATGAATATGAGATGCTTATGTATCGGTTCAATAAAATGGGGAAAAGGAAAATATTAGAAGGTATAATGACCTAAAAAAAAGAAATTGACTAAGCCAAGATAAAATATCAAAGGCATTGTTGCTGAAAAATAATAATAATAAGGAATTACAGAGTAAACATTTTGACATAGTAAATGCGGAACACATGGAACAACTTTCGTAGATTATTTTAAGAAAATAACAATTGTAAACGGATATTAACTGTATTCAAATAATTCTTTTCCAACACAAATACAATTGATCTAATAGAAAAGAATCTCTTAGCTTCTACATCAATTTTTTTTAAAATATTCACTGAAATCAAGTTCCAATTCTATTTACATCAATGTTGTTTGGAGAAAAATCTAAGAAGTTTGATAACTAATCTTGGATCATCAAATTTGTATGTCTATACATAGGATAAAAGAACTAGTAGACAAATAAAGTACAATGTCATATTTTTTCCATAGGAAATACAAAAAATGTTTTTTTCCAATTCCATAAAAAGACATGATTAGCTAATTTTTTTTAACCTAATAAAGGATAGAATTGGCATTTCATAATAATAAATTATTTACATTCTCATTAGAGAATAATAAAGGTGGTTATTCTTATAAAAGCAATGTCTAGATAAGTTTTGTTTTAATAAAACAACCTATATTTAAAAATGTTGTTGATTGGAATTTTTTTTTTTAAAAAAAGGATAAACTGAAATTTTTTATGGAAAATGAAATATATTATTTCCTCGTAAGAAGAGATTTGCTTTTTGAAATAAAATAACTTCATTAAAAGGGTCCTGAATATAGGAAATCTAACAGTAACATGGAAGGATATTGGACATGTCTAAAAATGGGAAATACCAATATCCAATTACATTCATGAAAATAAAACCAGTTGTCAATTTTTTTTTCGTATGAATATCATCCCATGTTATGTGCAAAACTAGCATTATCGATTGATAAGAATTAAGGTAATATATATATAAAAGGGCATGCCATATGAGTTTTTATTTTGAAGTGGGTAGACCATGAGTTCTCTCTTTTTGACTATCCATTTTTTTTAAATTGTGTTTTAATCTTGAATTTTACAAGCGTAATCAGCGGAAATTACAACAGGAAGAATACAGTTTTTATCCATTTGTTTAACTGGGAGAATTAAAGATGTTAAGTTAAAAATATTAAATGTGAAGCTCATAAACACAAAAAAGAAGTAAATTTAATACAATATTTGCTATTTCCACTAATTTTCAATTCACTTAGTCCATAGTCACAAAAAGTACAATAGTCATAACAAAAGAGCGTTAAGAAAAGTACATAGCTGACTGAGGGGGAAAAAAAAGATACAATAGTAATGGCTGACTTGATCCTCTTCAAGGATTTACAGACTTTCTGAAATTTTCTTAAGAGGGCTACATATTAACCTGAGATGTCATTATATAAGGCTATTGATACCCAAATTTTGATGGTCCCCTAAAAATCCGATAATGAAGGATTCATGTCAGTCAGACAGGGGGAAAGCTCCTTCATGAGTTTTCTTTGGTGTTCTCAAAGTGAGTACAAACTAGAAGAAACCAAAAAGAAACAAAAAAATCCCAAAATAAACAAAACATACACCCAAAACCTCAAAAAGCCCAAATTAGGCCTAAAAAGAGGCAAAAAAGGTGTGAAAAGCCCATGGAACGAGGCTGACCCACGAACTAGTGAGGGTCCCTGACCCACACCCATAGGTCCTTCAACCCACAACCACGGGTCCTCCGACCAACACCCGCAGGTCCTCTAACCCATGATTGTCTACGTAGGTCTAGGACCCAAGCTCGTGGGTTTAAGACCTAAGAGTGTGGGTCCAAGATCCAAGCTCATGGGTCTAAGACCCAAGAGCATGGGTCCAGGACCTGTATGCTTAAAAACCTGAATTTTTCCTCTTTAAGGGGATTTGGGCACATTTTTTAAAAACTCTCTTTAGAGAGAGAAACTCATACCATTTTAGACAAATTGGACTCTCTCTCACCCTCTCCTAAAGCATTTAGAGACCCAATTACACTCAAACACATAAACAAAAAATTATTTTCTCGTAGGATTTAGACCCATAAATCTAAACCTAGCTCCTTTTATGTCAAAGCACGCATCTGGGGTGGTAATTATCCGGTCCCTCTGAGGATCTCCCAACTCTTTTTAATTAAAAATCGTCATATTCATTACATTTTTCTTATTCTCTCTACTCTTTTCTTGAATTTTTGTATCATTTTTTGCATTTTATTTATTTTATCTTGAATATTTATTATTTTGGTGAAGTTGTGATTTTTGCAGTGATTTTAAAGTTGTTATAAAATATGTTGAAGGAGTGGGTAGTTCAGGTGAATTCGGGAGTGTTTGCATTCATTTTTTGCATCTTCTTTCCTTTTATATGAAAAATGGGTATTTTTGGTGTAAATTTAGCATTTTGATTATTTTTTTGCATCATTTTAATTTATTATTTTTATTTCTGTAATTTTTATTTATTTGTATTATTATTTCTGTATTTTTACCATTTTTATTGCATTTTTACTATTTTCCTTGCTTTTTTGCTATTTTTGTTGTATTTGTGTCTTTTATGGTAAATTTAGCATTTTTATCATAAAGTTCATATTATTATGATACAAATGTCACCTTTATCATTTTAATATATTTATTTCTATATTTTTACTTATTTTTATTAATATTCCTGCATTGTTATTATTTTTATTGCATTTTCCTATTTTATTTTTATTTTTATGCCTCTTATGGTAAATTTGGTATTTTTATCATAAAGTTAATAATTTTTATGGTAAAAATGACATCTTTATCATTTTAATTTTGTAATCACCCGAATTTATTTTGAAAATTTTAAAATATATTTTAAGACTTACAGTGTTAATAAATATTTTATTAATACTGAGATTATTATTTTGTGAAATTAAATTTGAATAATTGGTGATGAAAATTACTTTAATTATTAGTTTATAAGAGTGAGTTAATTTTATTTTAATAAAATTATTTTATTATGTGTATTTTAAGATTTAGAGAGAGGAGTTGATTTTTTTGTAGTATTTTTCTATTATTACTATTATTATTATTATTTTAAAAAAATCACGTAGCAAAATTTTTTCTCTCTTTCTTCTTCTTCTTTTACCATTTCCGTCTGGCGCCGTTTCCGGCCACCTCAGCCCACGAGGTTAGTCTCTTTGGAAAACTCATCCTCCGGACTTGTCAAATCTTCAAACCGTTTCGAGTTTGGACTCCGGCAACTACTCCGTTCATCAATAATTTGATTTTGAATATTTTGAGTTTTTTGGTTGATTGGAGCTTGAATTTGATTTTATTTGAGATAATTGCTTTAGGACTGATTGTTGTAGAGATTTTGAGCTATCCAAATACAATTTTTATTTATTTTTCTGAAAATTTTGAATTTTTCGGGTTCGGGTTACTGTTTACGATACTGTTCCTGACAGTCCCGGGTCGGAAAAATTTTATATTTTTAATAAATTCTTTGTTATATTTTGAATAAACTTTGTGAAGAAAGTTTATTAAAATTATATCTAGAATTTTTATTATGAATTTTTGAAGGTTTATGTAAAAAAAATAATTTTTTGGAAAAATTAGTATAAATGAGTAATTTTTATATTTTAGTTGAGATTATTGTTAATTATTATGTTTTGGACCGTTTTTGAATAATAAATAGTATTAAAATAATTTTTATGAATTATTTCCTATTTTTAGTTAATTATT
>CATIWM010322170.1:0-13088 GCA_949671775.1 Mallotus repandus | reverse complement strand
TGAATAAGATTGTGGGTGATTGAAAATCCTAACTTGGGGATAAGTTAGGTGGAGACGTAGGATTGTTGTTGAATCCGAACTCCTTAAATCATTGTGTTCTTCATTCTTCCTTCCCAACTTTCTTTCTATTTTTTATTAAATTTCAATTACTGTGAATTTGAATTTAATTGCCTTATTCACCCCCCTCTAAGGCATTTTTCAAGTGTATTCCCTCATATTGTACATGACGAATTCGTTTCTTTAACTTAAAACAACATACAAGAGGTTTAGAGAGATTAATCTCAATACAAATTCGAGCAAATCTTCCTCGTGAGACTAGACCAGTTGCATCATCCAACTTCACTAGACTTCCGAGTTTTGCACCCAGTTTCATTAGAAACTTATTATCATAATACTGAATTGGTAAACAAGGAATTCGAACCCAAACTAATGCTTTATCGATGGTAGCTAGAATGGGATCAAAATCCGGATGCCACTTCTGCACCATTAAATAATGATTCAAAATCATCCTTGGGCCACCAATTAAGGCATGCTCATAATATCATAAGAATTGAAATGGACAATGAAAAAATCATTTTCCAGCGCTACAAGTGAAAATGGAGACTGAGGCTACCATAACTCCTTGGATTTACACTGCATGAAGGCAAAACCAATGGATTTTCCCATGAGTTTAACAATTAAAGTTTTCGACCATGGTTTCCGTAATCTCTTCTTCTCTCCTTGAGACAAAGGAATCATGGGGCAACCATCATATGCCTCCTCCAAATCTATTTCATCATCTGATATATCCATAACATCATCATCCCCTCCTGCCATATCTTCACTACCTTTGCCTAGAAGCTTGTCTGTGAATGAAACCTTTTTGACAACTCTTTTAGGAACAAATTCTTCAACCCCTTCCATTCCTGCCGAATCAACATCAACATCCAAACCTTCTTCACCCGAGGAGATGACACTATCTTTGAATTTGCGTTTAATTTTTTTATTATTGCATACCAATTGATCCTCTTCTTTAAGAGAAGTGGGGTTTGCCAAAGAGAGAACTTTTTCGGCCATTTTCATATCTTAAAAAAAAATTTGGTTTGTCTTTTTTTCGTATTTTATTTTTTAACTCTTTATCTCAATCTATATTTGATTATGTTGAACCAAATTAATTCAATGCTTTTAAATAAATTTTATTTTAATTATTGTTATATTTTTTAAAATTATCATAAGATTAAGATTTAAATCTTATTAATATCTTTTTTGAAAAAAATATATTTCATATAATTCAAAAAAATTCTTATATCATGCAATTTATAGATTCATTTAGATTATATAACTTGCTAGGATAAGTTATCAACTAAATTAGTCATAAACTATCAAAATTGAGAAACATTCAATTTCAGAGATAAGGGGACTTGATTGATATATATATATATATATAGAGGTGGAGAGAATGGATATGGAAATTGGATTTTTTTTTTTTTTTTATAGATAGTAATGTTAGTAGTTAGTAGTTAATTAGTAATTTTTGAAATTTATTTTATGAGCCACCACATAATGCATCTCATAAAATCTAAATAATGTGTGAGAATTAACCTCACCGCATAGGATAAAATTTAGAGTCTGTTTAGTTTAGTTGTTTTTATCAGTTTATAGCTGTTAGCTGTTTTGTAAGAGTGTTTGGTAAATTGCACGTGAGTTGTTTTAGTTAGTGTATAAAATGAGTATTTTAGACATAATTTATTGATTTTATACAAATAAATAAAAAAATAATATTAAATTTTACTACCACAACAAAATAGTAATAATAATAATATAGTATTAAATTCATAATTTTTTAATAAGTGCAAAATAATATTGTTTAATTTTTAAGATATATTTTTTAAACAATATAAGAATATATTCGACATTTTATCAATATTTTTTATTTAATTTTAACTAAATATCTATTCATACTGATGAAAATATATTTTATTAAAATTAAAAAATTGAAATAAAATTATAAAATACCATAAAATTTTGAATTTTTTTACTAGACAAAAAAAAATTGAGACCTAAGGTACAGTGACCTAAACATAAAAAGAAAAGGTTCAATGACCTTTTACTAGACAAATTTTTATAGTCTACACAAGCTCCGTTGCACATCAAGACCTGAGGTATATGACCCCACACTACTACCCATTCCAAGAATCTCAGACGTAGCAGGTACAAGAATAGTCATTCCAACATGTAAGAATAGTCAAAGAAGCAGACCAACATCCCTCAGAGCATAAAAGGTTAATTTGGTAAAAATAAATAAGTTGGAGTCAATTAATTTAAAAAAGCTATAAATTGCAGCTGATTGGGTGTCAATCAGCTATTAGCTGCTGATATCAAAAACTTACCAAACACCTGTTATTCAATTTTTTTGAAACAAAACCTCTATCAGCTAAATAAAACCTCTATAACATTTCCTCCCAAGTATAAGTATCCTTGAGTTTTATGGAATTGGAATGATTTAATTATCAAATTCTATGACAGGACTCCCATATCTCTCATAAGGCCAATTTTTACTAACCAGTAAAAGTTTCTGCCAAAATCTCTAACAACATGAAAAATTAACACTCTAGTAGCAATTGTTAATCATCAATAGAGCAATATTAATTATATTAATCATTTATGAAATGATAAACTTCATCGGGCATAGGACCCACCAACCTAAATGGCCTCATATCTTAGCTTTGCGATGAAGGGTAAAGTGATCAATACATTTGCTCTGCTTCAGCTTCAGCTTGAGCTTCTGCCTCTTCCATTTCATATCACTACATTGCTTCTATTTTTGTTAATATAAAGCCTTCTCCGCGGGGCCACCACCACAACCACAACTCCTTATCTCTCTATGCAAATATACCATGAGTGAATCGTACTCCTGTTATGGCCCATTGCCAATCTCCTGCCTCATCTCTCTTTAGTCAATCCATTTTTATAGTCCCTTTTGGTAAGATAAAATGTATACAACCAAAAGCATTTTAGACACAATCATCATTATACATAATCACATAATCCAATTTAAATACACACAAATACTCGACTCGAATCTCAATTGATATAAAAGAAGACTCAAAAACATGTCTACATTGTTTTCCTATATTAAGCGGCAGAGAGTCTAATTGCTACTACTAAAACATCATATAGTAGTAGTATTTAGAAAAAAAAAAAAAAATGGAAGCCATTAGTGGGCCAATCATACCTTGAGCAGTTGGAATTGCTACTAATAAAATATTAAGTAGTTAAAGAAGTTGATCCAAAAAGGTCATTGTATTCTGTCCTTACGGTGGCAATCACATGACTGCACTTCTAAAATCACGTGCTTCCCCATCAACTTTCATGTGCGGACGCACAGACAATCAGATACTTCTCTTTTGTATCCGGATGCCATAGCGCGTCTTCTACAATCTCCTCCCCCGCGCGTCTGCGTCATAATCACACCAACGTCCCCCCTCTCCCCTTAACCAACCCTAATCACATTTCAAAAGACAACTTTAGAGGGTTTTTATTTACTTCCCCAAATTTCAAAATTCAAATTCCCCTCTTAAACCAAACGTCCATTACATTTGCCGTTAACTCCCACTCCATTTGACGCCAGCAAACCCCCCCGTTATCTCCGTACTATATAATATCCTTTTCTCTCTTTCATTTCCTCCCAATCTTCTCACTCAAAGCAGAGACAACAGTAAGACGCCCACAGAAACACTCTCTCTCAAAAACTCACCTTTTCGAGGCAAAATGCGTGAGATCCTTCACATCCAGGGAGGCCAATGCGGCAACCAGATCGGAGCAAAGTTCTGGGAGGTGGTGTGCGCTGAGCATGGAATCGATTCCACCGGAAGGTACCAGGGGGACAACGAACTGCAACTCGAACGAGTTAATGTTTACTACAACGAAGCGAGTTGCGGAAGGTTTGTTCCACGCGCAGTTTTGATGGATCTGGAGCCTGGGACCATGGACAGCGTCAGATCTGGGCCGTACGGTCAGATTTTCCGACCTGATAACTTTGTTTTCGGACAGTCCGGTGCTGGAAATAACTGGGCGAAAGGTCATTACACTGAGGGAGCTGAGTTGATTGACTCGGTTCTCGATGTTGTTAGGAAAGAAGCTGAGAACTGTGACTGCTTGCAAGGTAACTTCGTTTGTCCAAAGTACTTAAGGTTTTGGCCGTGCTAATTGAATGCTGAAAATGCTTTTTTAGTTAGGGTTTGCTCTTTATTTGTTTTGCTTTTGTGAAATGCTTGGTGTTTGGCTCCTTTTTGTGAGATAGAAATGTCAGATCCAATAATTTAACAGTTTATATTTACATAATTTTGAAGTTATTGTCTAATTTTTGAGTTAAGAGTCCAATTTCCTCCAATTTATGTGTTATGGACTATGTGCCTTTAGATTCATTAGTTTTGTGTTAAATTTGTTGCAGGTTTTCAAGTTTGCCATTCATTGGGAGGTGGTACCGGATCTGGAATGGGAACACTGCTCATTTCAAAGATCAGAGAAGAGTATCCTGACAGAATGATGCTTACATTCTCCGTGTTTCCTTCCCCGAAGGTGTCTGATACTGTTGTTGAACCATATAATGCTACTCTATCTGTTCACCAACTTGTTGAAAATGCAGATGAGTGTATGGTTTTGGACAATGAGGCTCTCTATGATATTTGCTTCAGAACGCTTAAGCTAACTACTCCTAGCTGTAAGTGTCTTCTAGCCTTTTGTATTTTCAGTTGCAAGTTTGTTATTATTCTACTTCCTGATATCTCTGTTGGCTGGGCCTTTATATGTATGAGTTTAACTGAGGAATCTTAGCTACTTGTTTGAGAATCAGTAAGTTATCATATTATATAAGTAGAATTTTATCTCTTTTTTCTTTGGTTGGGAGTAGGTGATGTTAGGTTAGAGGATGTTAGATTTGTTTAATATTGTGTACTGCAATTCTTCTGAGATCGTTTTGGATCTGGACACGATTGGTTAAAATAATATTGTGTACTACAATATTTTGTTGACTAAACAAGATAATATAATTAACATGTAATTTAATCAGGGACCACTCACAAACATTATTATAATTTATAATTTGATATTTGTAATGATATTGTGCACTTCTCAAGCTAACTAGTGGTTTGTGCTGTAATCCAGTTGGAGACCTCAACCATCTTATTTCTGCTACCATGAGTGGGGTGACATGCTGCCTTCGTTTCCCTGGACAACTCAACTCTGACCTGCGCAAACTTGCTGTTAATCTTATCCCATTCCCTCGGTTGCATTTCTTTATGGTTGGGTTTGCACCACTAACATCCCGTGGGTCACAGCAGTACAGGGCTCTTACTGTCCCTGAGCTAACTCAACAAATGTGGGATGCCAAGAACATGATGTGTGCTGCTGATCCTCGTCATGGCCGATATTTGACAGCATCTGCAATGTTCCGCGGCAAAATGAGCACCAAAGAAGTTGATGAACAGATGATTAATGTTCAAAATAAAAACTCATCTTACTTTGTTGAGTGGATTCCTAATAATGTGAAGTCTACAGTTTGTGACATCCCTCCAACTGGATTGAAGATGGCCTCAACGTTCATTGGAAATTCAACCTCAATTCAGGAAATGTTCCGCAGGGTCAGTGAGCAATTCACAGCCATGTTCCGAAGGAAGGCTTTCTTGCATTGGTACACTGGAGAGGGTATGGATGAGATGGAGTTCACTGAGGCAGAGAGTAACATGAATGATTTGGTGTCCGAGTATCAACAATACCAAGATGCAACAGCAGATGAGGAAGGATACGAGGACTATGAGGATGAAGAAGAGGCACACGAAGAGGCCTAAATACTCTAGTTTAAGCGTCTTGCTACTATGTTGTTCCGACTGTGGTGGACTGGATATTTCTTTCTGTACCTGAATACCTTATTTGGGAGTTTGGATTGTGTTTTGATGTGTCTATGCTCATTGGTTACTTGTGGTATTGTAGTTTAGGCAACATGGCTATCGTCAGTAAATGCCCTATTAATCAGTTGGTACTGTTCTCGGTGATTTTATATAGCTGATGTTATACAATAGATCTCCTTTTATTTCATCTGATAGTGCCTTTGTTTCTGTTTGATATTGTCCTAATTGCATTATGCCAGTATGACCTGCGCCGTTATTGTCTGCTAGCGTTGTGTCACCGTGTCCTCTTATTTACCTCTTCGATTTCTTTACACATGCCGAGCTCCAATTGGGCCACTGCAATGTCTCAAATTATTTTTGATTTCATGGGCCAAAAATCAGGGGGAAATATGCGATTACAGGGCCTGAACCAAGCATGGTTGGTTGTTCATCACATAGTCCAAGGATTTATGGATTATGCATGAGTCATTGGCTCATGGTCTTACAATAATAAGAAGAATTAAAAAAAATCATCTGCTCCACTTTCACCCCGTGTCAAGATGACAAATACAACTCCTCAGAATTTTTCACGCATGCTCGACAATACTTCTTCGAGTAAATGCTCAGCCATCAGCATTATCTCAAAGCATATATAACAAAGTTATGAAAAAGAACAAAGCTCATTAGGTTCTTAAGATTGTTTGGTATAATTGAATTTACAAAATTGTGAAATTTATTTTCAATTTTAAATGATGTGAGTTTAATTTAAATCAACATATAGAATTTATTTTGTAACTTTAAATTTTTAAAATTAATTATAATTAGATTAAATTGTAATAAAATAATTATAATTTCTAAATAAATTTTATAACTTTTAAATTTATATTTCTAAAATAATTAAAATATCCCTCATTATTATTTTTAAAAATATATTCCATTTAAAAAAATATTTTTCAACCAAAATTAAAAATAAATTTATGCTTGACACAATATCACAAAATGTAAAATTAATTTCAAATGAATTCTACAAACTATTTATTTAAACCAAATACATTTTATTAATAAAAATTCATTTAAAAATAAATTTTATTTAAAATTTAGAATTCATTTGACAATAAAATAAAATTTTTTTTATTGAAAATGAACCAAACATAATTTACATGTAAATTATGATAGATGAAATCGTGGCTTTATGCTACACTGAATAGAAACATTTAATTTGCCAACTGCCACTATAAAATTAGTGGGTTCACAAAGTATCTTGGCATAATGAGGAGATGAAATCGAAGAATTGGTTTTTTAGGCCCCAAATTTGGGAACTTTAGCAGTAGAAATTTGAGCAAGGAAGTGCTCAGCTACAATTCGTCTTTGGATTTTCCCACTGGCTGTCTTTGGTAGGGAGTCTGCGATGAAAACCTTTTTGGGCACTTTGAAAGCTGCCAAATTCTTCTTGCAATACCTCAGTACCTCCGCCTCATCAACGTTGGATCCTTCTCTAGGAATTATTGCACAATTTATCTAATAGCGACACAAAAGCACCCATTAATATGAAAACCAAGACATGTAAAACGTCACCTCTAGGAGCTATACATGCTATTTAATTGACCAGCCCTGCAATAGCATCAAAGCGTAGCTTCATTCCTGACCTAGAAAGGTGTCACATTTTGGGACAATCCTTGTGAGCAATCACGCTAATACAGTTGTTACATATCCCTTTCCATTACGGCAACCATTAAAATAAAGACAAGTCTAAATATGACCTAATATGTCTTATTCAATATAAACACCAGGAAGCGCATTGTCCTAGTCATATAACCACACAATTAACTAGTGAATTTAGTAGTTTCTCGTGTGTGTTTTCGTCATTGTGGGGCCTAAATGCATGTAATACATGTATCTATAGAGATTATACTTTTCTTGGTCTACTCATTAATCTAGGCATTGATTGTTACACCTGAGACAGAAAGTGCTGCGCATAAGAGGATGGTGGATATGTTCAAAAATTATAGTTTATTATTGATATTACCTCTTCGCCATATTTTTCGTCGGGGACTCCAAAAGCAACTGCTTGTGCGACTTCTGGATGAGATAGAAGAACTGCATCCACTTCAATTGGTGATATTTTCTCCCCTAATTCACCAGAAAAATAAAAAGAGGGTGAATATAAGTGATTAACATAATTCAGATGGTCAAAGCAATTTGTATTTATGTTTGGGTGCAAGGATCAGGTATATGAGCTTGCAAATCATTCACATATCTGAACCACTAGATAAAACATGGTCAATTTTCTATGGACAACAAGATTTGAGTGGTGAACAACAACAGAGATGTTTTACCTCCACGGTTGATAAGCTCCTTAATCCTACCCACTAGATGCAAGTAACCATCAGAATCAAGATAACCAAGATCTCCTGTATGAAACCACCCGAATTGAAATGCGACTTTATTGGCCTCTGGATTGTTTTTGTACCCCTTTGTCACGTTTGGACCCCTAATGCACACCTCCCCACTGGCATTAGCCTCTTGATGCACACCATTTTCATCCAGTATTGCCATCTCTTGACCCACAGGTTTCCCAACTGACCCGGCCTTATGAGGGCCATCTTCTGGTAATGGGTTTGACGACATCAAATGGGTGGCCTCTGTCATTGCATATGCCTCCAAAACTGGGGCACCAAACGTCTGTTCTAGCCTCTCCAATATAGCAGGCGCAAGAGAAGCGCTGCAGCTCCTGATGAACCGGAGTTTCGGGTAGACAGGTTCCGGGTTGCAAAAGTGGCGATCCAATATAATTTGGTGGATAGTGGGAACCGCAGTGTACCATGTAGCATTGTACTTAACCATATCTTCCCAGAATGTTGAAGCTGAGAACCTGCCTGCGGCAGGAAGAGCTACCGCAGCTCCGGCTCCGAGTGAACTCAATAACCCGGCTACTAATCCATGAACATGAAACAATGGCAGGACTATAACAGTGGAGTCCATATCATTGAGTTTATATACTGCCTTTATGCTTCTAACAGAGGAAGCTAAATTGAGCTGCGTCAATGGCACCCCTTTGGGTCTGCTTGTAGTGCCAGATGTGTGAAGAAAGAGTGCCACATCGGATGGCTCATTGGTGATCTGAGCAAGCGAGTGAAGGCCAGACTCAGGAAGTGACAGAGCGAGTTCAGAATCAGCTGCCGGCAATACAGCAGTTGCCTGAGGAATGTTGAGCTTGGAAGCTGCAGATTGGGCAGAGCTGTTGCCTTCTTTTGGGGTTAGCAAGAGCTTGGACTCTGAATCTGATAAGTAAAACTCAAATTCTTCAATTGTGTAAGCTGCATTAAGTGGCGCAGCCGTGGCTCGGGCTCGGATTACCGCCAGAAACATTATTATAAACTGTAATTATCACCCAATACGACAAATAAATCAACATCTTAGAATTCTCGAATCAACTAAACGTAGGAAGAGACCACACCATACGAAATACCAAATAAAGCAAATGCAATAAAGCCCACCAAACACATAGCTACTACCAACCTGTCAATACCATTTTAGTTCGTTCGCTAGACTCTAAAACAAAATTTAAAAAATATATATATATTTTTTCTCTTCCGTATTAACCAAGAATTATAAAGCTTAATTTCTGAGAGATTATTCATCTAACTGCTGAACTTAACAAACTACAATCAAATTTTAAAGGGTGCAACTAAAAAGTAAAAATGATGCTTTTTTAAAAAAAAAAATTTGCAATTGCCAGGTTCTTTTATCATGAAGAAAAAGGGAAAGAAAGAAAGAAATTTGATCAGAACCTCGACTGTGTTGGGGAAAGTAAGAGCAACAACATCTCCAGGCTTAATCCCGAAGGCAACAAGGCGAGAAGCTGCCAGTTCAACAAGTTCATTGAGCTGAGAATACGTCAAATCAAATTTTCCTGAAAGTGATAGAGCTCGCTTATCAGGAAGCTCTCCGGCGACGCGTTTCAGCAGTCCTGTGAGAGTTGCAGAATCCATGTTCGTTTTCTTTGAAAATCAATTCGCGGGTTCTGTTTGGGGATATATATTTATTTTTATCAAAGGAAGGAAAGGATCGTTTGAAAAGAAAAAGAGAAGAAGATGCAGAGGATGAGAATGAATTGGTTACACAAAAACACAGCATATGATGTATATATGAAAAAGCTAAAACGCGCCTGCTCTATTTATAAACAGAAACATATCTTTTTTTCTTTTTTATTTTCTCTTCTCTACTTCGGCAAAGGCTGTACTCGGTGTAGGTTTGCCACTTGGCATTACACGTTTAATGCCTCCCTCCTTTCGATTTAGGCTTTTATTGTCTACATTCTTGCTCACCTGGGCTCGCTTTTACCGTTCTTCTATTTCTTTTAGCCCGAATTCCACCCAATTCCAAATGTAAGACGCAATAAATGAAATATAAATTTATTTATTTTAAGTTTTTAATTCAAATATAAATTAAATATATAATATTTTAAATATTTATTTAAAACTAAAATTTCCCTCTCAGAATTTGAATAAAAAAATATATGAAATTTTAAAATAAATTTACCTTTATTTTACCATTGATTATGATATTTATTTTTTAAAATAATTTTTAATTATATAAATATTTAAATATAAATAAATAATATAAATAAAATAAATTACAGATGAATTAATTTATAAAATATATTTTCAAATTTAAGTAAATATATTTACTTAAATGAAAATTTTATAAAATTTATTTTTAATTTCAATTTTGAATATTGAATTTATTTATTACTAAATTAAATTTTAAAAAATTACAAAAAAATTTTAATAAATTTATTTTATAAAATATTTATTTAAATTAAATATATTTTATTAATAAAAATTTATTTATAAATAAAATCTATTTAAAATTTATTTTAAAATAAAAGAAGTTATAAAAATAAAAAATTGTTAAATTGTAGTTTATCATTACTTTATTTTTTATAAAATAAAATTTACTTTATTAATAATAAACTTTAGATGGTTTAACGTACGTTCATCCTATGGTAATAATAATAAAGTATATATAAAATAAATAAAAAATAAAATAATAATAAAATTTTCTATTTATTAATTAAAGGGTGATTGCATAAATAAATAATAATTTATATTTTAATTAAATATAATTAATAATAATATGAAAATATAAGCTTTGTTTATGATATAAATACCTATAAATTACTTTTTCCTGTACAAAATTAAATGCGATTAACAAATTTAGGGTAAATTTTATGAGGAAAAAGGTAAAAAACATATTTAATCGTTGCGTTTAATCTCACATTCATCACTAGCTTTTTTTCAAGGTGTAAATACATTTTTATCGTTTTTAAAATTATATATTTAAACTCTTCTTAGAAACGGTGTTAATTCTCACCATTAGTAAGGTCTATTTTTATTGACTTGCGCAAAAAATTATTAGATAAAAGTACATTTTTACCCTTAACATTTGTAATAAGAAATAAATTTACCTCTAAAAAAATTTAAGAAAATATTATATAAATTCATTCTATACTATTTCAAAAAAATTAAAAATATTTAAAAAAATTAAACTCATCTCATCCTATACAAAAATTCATTTTTTTAATCACTCTCAAAATAATAAATAAATAAATATTTCATCTCATCCTAATTTGTTACATTTAAAAAATATTTTATTAATTTTTATTTTAAGAGTGAATAAAAAAAATAAAATTATGTAGAATGAAATGAATTTTCTATTTAAATATTTCTAAATTTTTAAATGGGACAAAATTTTTTTAAAAAATTCATAAAAAAAGTAGAAGTCAATTATCTGAATGTTATATTAGCATTACTAGATTTCATGAATATAAAAAGTAAACGGTTTGTTTTTATTAAATAAAAATTTTAAATTTAAAAAAATGTATTAAAATATTTTAAATTTTTTTTTAAGAGTTAATTTATTCTTTATTATAAATAATAGAGATAAAAATATATTTTTTTATAATAATTTTTTTTATACATGTCAGTAATAATGAATCTCATAAACAATAAAAAGTTAACATCTATAATACAATAACAAAGACTTAAATACAAAGTTTTTTAAACAATAAAAGTGTATTTATACCTAGGAAAATATTAAAGATTGATGTCATATTATGTTGAATGTTTTTGTACATTTTTCCATTTTAGCGAAGAATTGGAAAATGGTTTAATCATAGGAGACGCGAAGCAAGTCATGAAAAGGAACGGTGAGAGATGTATTGAATGTAAAGAGGTGTCGTGGTGATAACCCGCAGGAGATCTGCTTTGCAAATCGTGATGGCATTGGATAGTTGACACGTGGATATAACAGAACTTATGATTCTGGAAAACAATGACGTGCATTGCATGGACCTCGTTATGTGGGACATTATTTCTTGCAGACGTGACGGCTTAATGTTAATTGCTGGGATGACTGTTGCGCAGTTATACATTCTCGAAAAGATAAAACGGCCTTTGTTAAAAAAAATAAATAAATAAAATAAAACGGCCTTTGATGAATTTTAAATAAAAAATTGTCCATTTCACACAGTTAGCTTCATAAAATTTTCCTTTTCCTTCTAAACAATGGAATGTTGTGACTCAAATCTTATTTTAAAAATATACGTATTTATTTATACACATTTGACTGTCAAATAAATTATAAACAAATAATTCGATGTGTCTTTTTTCTATCCGTTACGTTTAGAAAAAAAAAATGACAAATTTTGAAAAACCTATCTAATTTCATAAAAAAATTGACCATTTAACTAAGAAAACGAGAGCTATAAGTATTCTAATAATAAAAATACTTTTAAAAAGGTATATAGCATTCACCTTTTTTTTTTCTCCATTCCGTTTCAACAGTACTTTAAAAAAAATCAATTTATAATAGATACAACATTATCTTATATCCAATAACTAAAGTTTATACATGGGCCTTGAAGCTAGTAAAATGGGCTACCCAGTCAATGGCACAATGATTTTATTTTAGGGGCTTTTTCAAAAATAATTAAAAATATATATATTTTGAAACATATTGTTAATTTTTTTTAATTTATAAAAATACTGTTTAAAAAGTTTTTTTTTTATAAATATGGTACTATTAAAAGATATGTACCTTTTCACTCATCTCTCTTTTTTTTTTTCTTATCTCTTTTCTTTTTTCCCTTTTCAATTCATTAGCAGTTTCTAAATTTGATTTTAAAAACTTTGGAATCAATTTTTTTTGAAAATTTTG